>JANBPK010000027.1:0-67598 GCA_027579435.1 Candolleomyces eurysporus | reverse complement strand
TTTACTTTNGCGTTTGCAATCGACTGGATTTGTGACTTTTNATCTCGTGCGGCGCGATACTAAGTTAAAGGAAAGATCAAAGCTATAAAGAAGTAACCTTAGGGTTAACTGTGTGATTATCGAGTACTCCTCGATTACTTGGAATTAGTGTGCACAAGAGAGAGAATTTGTAAATTCTTAATACTCTACACTACCCCCCATACTCGCACCCCCGATTTCGGTGCGGCACGACTACCAAAGGTTTATACATTATACTTACCTCGCACGGCTCAACTTGGAGTTGGTGTTAGGTGTTAGTTGGTGTGTTAGTAGTCTCGCCGTACTTGATCACTTCACCGTTTACTATCCCAGCCTCTATCATCTTCCATACGTCTCCAAAACTTCTGTGACCCATTGCTATGTGGAAGTCCATAAAGAACATTGTTGTGGCGTTGGTGTGTAAGGGACTGGATCTGTTGGTACCGCCGAGAGGATCAGTAACTTGGTACAGTCCCCTAACGAGAGGTGCACATCCGATGACCTTCAAATCTGGAGCGGTGATTGTGGAGAGACCACCCTTCTGAAGGATGGTGTAGCCTGCTAAATCCATGCGTGTGGTCAAGATGAGGGTGTAGACAAAAGAGGGGACCCAGTACATGTTGTCGAGAGTAAGTTTAGTTGGGGGCTGACCTGATCCCATCAGAATTTCCACTACCATCGTCCCTTTCTCAGCGATGTAAATAGTGCGATTATTGGCTACTCTTGTGTGCTCCTGGATCTCAACGTATTTGGTGAGGAGGTGATGGTAAGGTGTGAAGTGGTCACTTGCGCCGCAGTCGAGAATTATGCCTTGATACTCATTTGTAGTGACTGACATAGCGACAGGTGAAAAAGAGTGAGAGAGTCCCTTGGTGACGCATGAATAGGTCGTTGACAAGACGTTGGCTGTTTTCAAAGTGGTGGCTGTTGAAGCAGTGTTTGAAGTCTTGCCCTCCTGCGCAAGACATTCAGCCTGCTTTTTCTTGTACCATTCGGGTGCCTGGTGCGCCTTTCCTCCTCCTTCCACATAGCAATGTTCTTTCGAATGACCATTGATGTTGCATATGGTGCAGAAATATTCAGCTTTTTTCTTCTTCTTTCCTCCCTTTGTATCCTTTGAACAACTTGTGGTGAGCGTAGCTGAGCTCAATCTGGAAGTGGTGGCATTCAAATTGATGCCATTCCTTGCTTTGTGTTCAGCTATTAAGCGCTTCTTGAGTACTTCCAAGGAAAGTGTTGTGCCAGCTACTTCGGCTGCGCCCTCGATGGCCAAAATAAACATTCGATAATCAGAGGTGGTCAAAAGCGAGGTGGTAATGTAGGTGACAAATTGAGAGTTGGAAAGAGTATAGTCGTTGTTGAGGAGGTCGTTGCGCCACTCGGTGAGTTGAGAAAGGAAGGCTTGCATGGAACCGCTGGTGTAGTGGGCTGATTGAAGCCTGGTGAGGATATCAATTTGAACGATGTTTCCTCGATGTTTGAACATAGCTTGTAGGGCTGACCATTTCTTGGCTAGAGTTTGATGAGTTTGGATCTCGCAATAGATGGAAGTGGGGAGTGTGTTGTTGAGTACGTCGCTACCAATGCCTTCATTCTTATTGTAGTCACAAGTGGAATCTTCGAACTTGGCAACATCCTTGGCCAATAGGGGTGTGGCAAAGGCAGTGTTGTCAGGTCGGAAGAATTGGATGACATTGGTCAATTCGTTGAAATGCTCAACGATTTCAGTTGGTTTTCTGACATGGCCGTTAAGGTGGCTGCGGAGACCTTTTGATTTGAGATAGTCAGTAGTGCGGTCTCGGTAAACCGCCCAGTTGAATCCATCCTTCTTAAGCTGGTAAAGCTTGGTAATGTTAACAGTATCGCTACCAGGGCTCATAACTGTCAAAAATAGGGTCAGCTGACAGCAGAGATAGACAGCATGAACGGCTAAGAGATACAATGTAAGGCCCCAGATGAAAGAAAAGATCTCTAGGTAAATAATACGTAAATGGTGAGACAATGAATGAATATGCACCCTCAGATGAAAGAAAAGATCTAAGGGGTGGCGGACGTGGAATGCGAGACTAAATACTGGTGTCTGATCTTAAACTGACTAAGTAATTAAAAATAGACTAAAAATAGGAGAACCGTTGATAAGAGCGTTGATGAAAGCATTGATGAGAGCATCGACTGAAAAGATAAACTGTATAGTGCAATAAGAGTAATAAAAATAAGAAACCTGTACCAGAAGCATGAGTAAAAAACTACAGGCCACTGAACAAAATTGGAGACTCATTGTCTGCACGTTCCAAAGGCTGGTTTTCTCTGCATGCTTCAAGCTCATTGAGTCACTATACAAGTGATTGAAGGCCATGTTGTTGAATGCCAGCCTCCCCTCTACCAAAACTTGAGGAGTGGACTGAGAACTAGATGAAGGTAGAGGAGGAGTGGCAAAGGCTCCAGACACCACAGAGCCACCAGACAAGCTAAAAGTCACAGCTCTAGCTGGAGGATTGGCAGGCGGGGGCTGCTGCTGCTGTGTGCTACTGTTGCCTACAAAACCAGGGAAATTGAGGCTGGTTGTAGAAATGAAGAGAGTAAAATAACTCGCTTGAGCTTCTTTTCAATAATGCATTGAGAGTATTGTCTACAGCAGCCTGGGACTGTGCAGTGAGCTGAGCAGGACTTGCAGGCTTGTCCTTAATGGGCTTAGTCTTGCTAGTAGTGCAGTTCTTGTCCTTTGGGTGATTTGACGAAGGTTGCTTTGGTTTGAAAGCTGAATTAAATTGGGCGGGCATGGAAAAATGAGGAACAGCGAGGTGGGGGTAGGACAAGAGAAAGAGGTGATCATCCAAATTAAAACACTGGGAATTTGAAGTCAGATATTTGTCACGCACATATGCACTGATCTCACACACCTTTCTGCAAGTCCTACTACAACCATGAATCGCCATTGCCTGTGTCATGAGCATGGACCCCGCCCAACTTATCCTTGTCCTTTGAACACCAGTTTAGTTGGGCAGCATCTCAAGTTTTCAAATCCAAAAGAACACACTGCATATCGCCTCAAACGCTTCAACCTGCCCAATGAATTTGACTGTTGGCTCTTGGCAATGAAGAGCGAGCAAATGGGTCCCTTGCTTTTTAAGAACCCAGCTGATTTCCCAATTCTTGGCATAAATGATGACCTAGAATGCATGATTAGAGTTCGTCAGATAAATAGTCAAGTAGTATTGCATACCCGATTTATCTCAACAAAACTGCAGATTCAAGATGAAGATGATGAAGGCCCATTTCTCCCTGCACACGACTATTACCTAGAACTTCAGCTCTGCATTATGCCGTAGTCTGACTTTGTCGTTGTCTGACTTTGTCGTTGACAATGTGAAGAGTCTTTGGATATGGCTTGCCCATTATGTTGGGCAGGAGAGTGACGACAGGGCACCAGAGTGGGTTGTGCATGCTGGGACAAAGGATTGCCTTGGTGGCTCTTTTTACCAGCTGTGAGCACGAATGTTGGAGCACATTCGCACCATCCTTGAAACAAAGTGTGTTTTCAACATCAAAGAAGGACCCAAGATTTGCTTGTGGTGCCATAAAGCAACAGTATGTCTAGCAGGTTTAATTGTATTGGTTTCTAGAAGCTCAATAATAGATCTTTTTTTCTCCTTCTCAAGCCACATGAACGCTATCAATAGCATAGTCTTTCTTGTACTTAGAAAGTCAGACCATATCAATAGTGTAGTTTATTATCATGAAAATTGAACTGTTATTTGCTAAAATGGACGCAATCATATCACTGCATTCAAGCAGTTCAAAGCGCTTGCTGAAAACCACTTGGGTCAAAAAATCAAGGCATTACATGGCATCCATCTACAAATGTCTTCTGGTCCTGGTCAAGCATTAACCAGATCCAACCAACAGCCTTGTCGCTTTTGGTGTCCCAAGTGTTCTGCAGCTCAAGAGTTTTTGCCTCAAAGAGCTTGGCCTGAGCAGCAGCAATGGTAGAAGTGGTAGTAGAGTTGGATGGAGAGTTATCATTCTTGGCAGAGAGCAGTTTGAGCTCAGGGCCTGCTTCTGGGAACCAAAAACAATGCACCAGCTGGACCAGGTAGTATAGTTAGTAGAGGTGAGCAAAAGAAAGGAATGATAACGACATTGTGAGATGGACCACTCTGGAGTTGACTTACTGTCAGTAGAAGGCTGGAAGCTGCTTCAATGCCTATGACAACTTTTTTCTCCATCAAGAAGAGTGATGACGAGTCCCTCTAGTCTTATGTCCTCAGTGAGGAGGTCAATGGACTTGTCTGTCCAATCAGGACAGGCATATTCTTTAGCCGTCTGCAAGGTGCTCAATCAGTGGTGCCTGATATGATAAACAGTCACTTCAAAGAATGTCTCAATATAGCAATGTACACCACTTTTTTTTTGTAGCCCATCTTTGATGATTGAGTAACGATTGCTTTTATTTCAGTTTCATGTTGAAGAAGATGGACTTTTGATCAAAGAGGATTACTACATGTATTTGTACTACTCTCTGTCTGCTTTGAATTGTTGTATATTGTATTGCATTAGTAAACCTTTCCTGTATGTCCTATTTAACAGCAACCACTGCGGCATCCTTCAATTTAGTCTGACAATATCTTATGCAACTCAAATTGTACAAGACATATCAAAAGTATATGAACACCAAGTATTGTTGGAGATTCTCCTGGTTTCTTCAACCATAGCTTGTATTGTAAACGCACTCTTTCAAAAAACCCTCAATGCAATTGTCGAGCTTATGGCCCTTTCACCTTCTCACTCTGATTTATTCACCCATAGTCCTGTCAACACTCATAGCAACCTTGCACAACTTTTAGCACCATGCTTGAGCTCATTTGTATCAAAGAATTACATTTGGCAACATTCAGGCCCATAACAATGTACACATTGAATGACTGGTACACATCTTTTGGATCAACACGCGACTTGCCTTGTACGTCAAAGAAGTTGCTGTCTAATATCACCTTTAAGAATGCTGTGCTTAAAACAGCCAGTTTTCTTGAAAACAGTCAAAGGGTCTTGAGGTCAGTAAAGAGAGGCCAAGCTCTGCTCACACAGCTGCTGGATATGTTGAACAGTTTGGAAGTTGTGGACAATCTTGCACACTGCTCAATGATGTTCAGAGGATTGTCTATCATGAATGTTATGTGGGATGAATTTGACAAAGGTGTGGTGGATGCATTGATGGGTGTACTGGTTGGGCGTTTAGCCACTACTTTGAAAACTTTCAAGGTCACTGCCATTGTCAAGTTTCCGCTGTCAATGTTGGTCACAATACATTTTCTGGAAAACCTGGTTGTTGGTCCATCGGTCATAATTGATGATTGTACATTGCTGTCTTGGGACAGTGTTCCCTGGAAATTGAGGTCATTGTTTGTATCCTCCACCCTACATGTTTTGAAGCCTCGCCCATCACACCAGATCATTTTGTATTTGCATTTAACACATTTGCACCTTGTCTTCAACCAAGGGAAAACTTATGTCAACAGATAGAACACGATATATGCTGCCTCTGGGATGCTCCTTGCGCTGATTATTGACTATCATGTGGAGCACCATGTACCACTGCATAAGTTGAAATCTAATAATTGTTGGAAATTCTAACATTGACATCATTTGTTACGAAGTAACTTTTTTTTTTTCTTTGAACTTACTATATTAGGACTAGTTACTATCTTTGGGATCGGTAGTTACTAAGCCTTCCATAAAACTTCTACATACTTAGATACCATTCGCTCGGTAGCATACTTAGCTACCACTGTCTCGGTCCTGACTCGGGACCTAAAAGTTTTACATGAAGCACAGACTTCTCCAAAGCAAGTAGTATAAATAAGCTAGTACTTCTGTTGTAGTTCCCTAGCTTGTTTTCAAGAATCAAACTTTGTCTACTTGTAACCGCTTGAACCCCCTGCCCGAACTACTCCACTCTACCAAATCAGTAGAGTACGCTCCCACCAGAGTACCCCCCNACCGTTGTATGATCAGAGCCAGCTCTGCTAGCAAGATCAACAATAAAACCTTCGCAATCTGGATCCACGTGTTCCTCAACCTTGAACCTGCCGCTCTCATCAAAGTCGGGACAGCTACCCTCTGCATCCCTATCGACACTGTCCTCGCACAATACAACCAGCGGTGCCTACTGTCCTCAATTTTCCCCGAGCTCAGGACCACCCTCTCTAGACTCAAACTGGGGGTTCTTTCAGCTGGGAAGAAGGAGCGCTTGTTATCTGTCTGGCAAATGTCGAACATTATCCGGGCCGCACTCCGGTTAATCAACTCTACTGCATTACTGTCAATAGTTATCCAGATGACTTCACCATCACAATCGAGTGCCCACCCTTTCGCCTCTACTCATGGACATTCAGCATCTCCTCAATCGTCCTCCCCCTTTCCCTCCCCCTGATGACGATGACCCAAATGTCCCCGAGTTTCTATCTTTCCTAGATCCTCCCCCCCGAACCTAAAGGCCACGATTCCTACCCGCTCCTTGTCTATCACGTTTCCTCAGAAGGGACCGCTTTTTGCCTTCTGTCTTTCTATCTCACTTATTATTCTACGACTTACTTTTGTGAAGCCTATTACCGATCCAAGATCTACTTTTGCACGGCGGATCCCAAGCACGGTCGTTTTAGTGCCTCCAAATATCCCCTCGGAGACTACACCATAACATCATTGCCACACACTAGAGAAAACAAAGGAAACCAGAGCTACCTCCAATATCACATTTCCACTCTTCAAACTCTTGGCAGTGACAATGTTTCCTTTGTTTGGCCAGTGGTCTTCAACAAGTGATGTCATCACTGCAGCGCCTGTGTTCTTTGCGGAATGACTTTGTGAATGCCAGTTGCCTTCACTCCAAATTTTGAATGTTGTTGCCTATCTTCCTTTGCCTGTTTCTCATTATGAGGCATTTCTCTCAGAAGGGATACTCGAGAAGGAAATTTGGTGGACCAGGTTGGCCGAGGCCATAGGTATCATCTATTATTGTCTTCAGTTAACCTACATTAGTCTTTTTGTCAACCCAAACTTGGTTGGCATTGTTGGGGCTGATAATGATGGTGAAAAACTGTATCAAATGCAGGCTATGCTAGAGGCATTGGTGAAAAGGGATGTCAATGAGGTCTTTCAGGACATGATTGTGAAAGAAGAGGTTATGCTAGGGAAACCTGGCATGATCAGGTTGAAGGTTCAATACAAAAATACCTGATTGTCAATGGGCTGTAGTGTGCAGCAAAATGAAACGTTCAATATTGATTCCAGTTTCCACAAATGAAAATGCTATATTGATGATTCATTGAAAAGTCATGTGCAGCAGACAAATTACCAGAAGCGCTAAGGAGGTGATGTTGCATCATTCAATGAATAGTACGTCACATGCCCTTGCTCTGCTAGGAATAATATTTGCTGCCTTCAGTCTCTTCTTGTATTGCTTTGCTCATGTAAAACAGGCTAGTATTCTTCATGCAAATTCTTCAGATTGGAAATATTTATCTATTTAATTAATAAAAGTACAAACAGTTAAAACAATTGGAATGTTTATCTTTTAAACATACCTATAATATTTAGCAACTCCACAAAGCGATGGAGCTGTTGTAGCACTAGCAATTGTGACCTGGGTACCACAATACAAAAGTGCGTTGCAGAGTCATAAAGATGGACCATGAATTTGAATACAATATCAAATGGAAAATGGTTCTAGCACATAAGTTATGAAGATCACATTATACACTATTCAATTCAATATCTTTTGCATTCTTACATAGGAGAACAATCATAAATGAGAGAGCAATTGTAAATATATAATACAAAATATAGGGAAAAGTTGAAAAGAAAGAAAGAAAGTAAATGAAAAAAACATTCAATTTAATAAAGCAGCTAAGCCTCTAGAATGTATGGCATCAGCTAAAAAGCAGATGATGTCAAAACAAGAAACACAACGTACTTGATTTTCCTCAGGTTTTGTTTTACATAGTCACAAGGGTTTTTGTCTCAACCAAAGAGTTTGTACAGAATGGTCCACAATTCTACAGGAAAGATTTTGTATGGTCAATCTCAGTACAAGCCAAATGAGTCATCCAGGCTTTATTGAGCAGACTGTTTGACAGAATAGTGAATGGTTGATATTATTATTGCAGAAGAGAGCGCTGTAGACACTTTTAAGTATGAGCTTATAATAGAGATTGACCATCTTGAAGTTATCCTTTCCACCTAATTTGTATTTTTTAGAAAATTAAAGAAAAAGATAGACGAGACCAAGAGTTTGGAACAGGTAAGCAATGGCATATTTGATGCTAGAAATGTGAACAAATGTGAGTTCATTTGCCTTCATTCCAGATCAAGCAGTATTTGGTGCCTATTGCCAATCAAAAAAAAAANGAGACATTGTATATCTTTATTGTGTTGTAAATAGTGATCAAAAGCTCAAAATCATTGAGCAATGGGAAATATGAAGTAGAAAATATGCTTACTATGATCAAATGACAAAGAGCTGTAATCAAGTTTCTCAAACTGACTTTGTGAACAATATTCATTATCCTAACAATGGCTTCATACTTTGCTATACTGGAAACATATTTGACACTGACTTCTCCAGAGAATGGAGTTTTGATATCATAGATATGCATAAAGGTGTGGGATTCAGCAAAAACCCAAGTCATGCAGTACAGCTGCCACAAATCATAAATGCACTTTGGTTTTTATATAAAAAAAAAAGATGATCATAGAATTGATTTATGTTCACTATAATATATAAAAGTTACTGCCAGAAAAAAGATTGTTTGAGTTTTTTTACTTTAAAAAATTCATTTATTTTATACTATGTGCAATAAAGGTTTTTCATAGACTAGTATGTGATATGAATACTCAAGTGACACAACATAAGTGATCAAAATTGCAAATCTACAAAAAATAAGGGCAGATATATCATTAGAAAATATTTCTGTGAATCTTAATANTTAAAATGCTGTGCTATAACCTGTTATTTTTGGTGATTTAACAAAATTGAGAGTTGATCTTGGACTTATGAATTCATTGGTGAACCTTACCTCTAACAACTTAGTTGCTTTCCATACAGACACAAATGCTAACCACATATGGATTACCAATTGAAATAAAGAAACAATAACAAAAGTGATTGTAAATTTGATCAACCTTTGGAACATTGTGTTAATGCAATGGGTTTCAGCAGAGGCTGGAAACAGCTTTTTACCAAATGTTTAACCACTATCAAATGGTATACTACCTGACAAACTATATAACAAAAAAAAAAGTTACTAATTGTAGGCAGTGAAGAAACAAAGAAATTTAAGGATGATAAAAAAGTTATTGGAAAATGAAAATAAATACAGAGATTAACAAGTATGAGAGGAAAATGGTTTACAAAGTATTGAAGGCCATTCAGTTGTAATATATCAATGCTTGATTGTAATTTCCAATTTTAACTTAGTACAAAAAGCAACCTTTTTAAAAGTAGGATGCTGTTAAGTGTGGCTGGCCCGAGTAGCAGGTGTTGCAGCAAAGCTGGCTTGGAAGGTTATTCACTATTTTCATACTACAAAGTAGTTGCATTCATCAGACATCCACTCTAGAATCAAAAGGATTCTAAATACTTTCTAAGTATGTATAATAAAGGAGACTGAATAAGGTAAACCATCCATGTTTTTAGAAATAGATAACTTTATGACTTCATTCTAATGATGGTTTAACTTGGTTTTATCTCTCTTTTATCATTATCTAATTGTTATTGGATTACATGATTGTGTGTAGTTTATTTAAATTGTAGATTTCTGTTTTAGAGTTCTCCACTTAGTTTAGTACTCCGACTTGAAAACTCTAGTCTTTTGCCTTTGGTTATCACTTTAACAAGTTATGAGCTTTGGCTTCTGATGAATTCTTTAAATCTTAAAAAANGCATATTTAGAATGCACTGCCCACTGCATACTCAGTTTCTCTTTGTTTTCAAATAACTTGCACTTTTACACTTTCTGGTTTCTTAGAATTTGACTCTCCAGCACATCAATGTTTTGCCCAATCATTCAGATGCCAGTGCATTTATCACCAGCTCATTTACAATCACTTCTGTTTGCTAGCAAACTTGGTCTCTTCCAACTTATGCTCTGCTCATTTAGCATACTTAGTATATCAGTTCTTATCTGCAACCCTAATGATTTGATATTGTCTCACTCTGTATTTCAGTTTGAGAGCTTTTGCATTGGCTGCACTTCTGCTATATCACATTCTTTCTCCAAGCCTTCACCTCCTTATTTTTACTCTTTGTGTTTGTTTCTTGGATAAGAATCTTGCTTCCACAATATTGCAATCATCTGTTTTTGCATGCCTCTGCTGGGTCTGGTGATATGGAAGCCTAGCTTTGATAGAGGTTAATACCTGTGAATGCCAAAAGCCTAACTATACTTGCATGTGCAAATCTCAGTGGCCAATGCACACACAGGGTCCTGGCTGTTAGAAAAAATGACTTTGAAATTACACTTTAAGATGGTTTGATGTGGTTTTATCTGCCTTTATCATATCTTATTATTATCTAATTGTTATTACACCACATAAATCTGTCCAGCTTATTTAAACTATAGATTTCTGTCTTGAAGTCTTTTACATAGCTTAGTATTTTGACTTGAGGACTTCAGTCTACTGTCTTCAGTTATCACTTTTAACAAGTTATAAGCTCTAGCCTCTGATGAGTTCCTTAAGTCTGTTTATTTCTGCGCTCACCCACTGTGTACACAGCTATCTTTCAATTACTCAACAACTCACACTTCTACATTCTCTGGTTCTCCTAGAATTCAATTCCCTCTTGCTTTTGTTGCCAGCGCATCAATATTTTACCCAGTCATCCAAATACCAGCGCATTTGTCACTGCCCCATTTCCAACCGCTTCCACTTGCCAGCAAACTCGGTCTCTTTCAATTTGCACCTTGCTTGCTTAGCGCTCCAGCTCTAACCCACAAACCCCAACAATCTGGCATTGCCCCATACTCTTGGCTTAAATTTAGAAGCCCTTGTGTCAGTGCCCCCATCACGACATTGCATTCTTTCTCTAAGCTTTCATCTCACCCTGTCCGCTCTTTGCATTCGTTTTCTTTATTCCTTGTCACACAGTGTTGTCTTTGTCACCTTCTTTTGCATGCCTTACCTCTACCAACTACACTACTTGGTCTGGTGATACAGAAGCCTGGCTTAAGTTGCAAGGCCTCTAGCACATCATTTCTAATTCCAAGAAGCGCCCCAAAATCAAATCACCTTCTTCCAGTGGAAATGATGCTGCTGCTTACTTCCCCTGCTGCTGCTGCTCAGGCCAAGCTCTTTCAGGCCAAAACCTTCAAGCTGCCAAAGGCTTGGGATGCCAAAAGCAACAGGGCAGGCAGATGGATCTGGTTGATGCTTGACCAGGACTAGAAAACACTTGTAGATGAATGCAAGGGCAACTCATGCGCCATGTGGACCACTCTGGAGGTGACTTACCACCAGAAGAAAGCTAGGAGCTGCTTCAATGCCTACAACAACCTGTTCTCTATCTGAAAGAGCAATGAAAAGTCTCTCCAGTCTCTCATCAATCAAGTGGACCAGGCCATGAAGCTCTGCCAGTCTCTCAGGCCCAAGGACTTCGACCCCAAGGCCTTGGACAAGGAGCTGACTTCCATGGTACTCATTCGCACTCTCCCAGACAAGTACAGCCACTTCATCTCATCACTCCTGCTTATGGACAAGCTCAACAAGGACACAGTTTAACAAGCATTCCTCATGAAAGAGATTCAGCATTGTTGTCGCACTGCTGATGTTATTTCCATTGCTGCTATGGCCACTGTTGTTGAAAGTATGTGACCAGTTTGACTCACCTCTTATTTTGCTTTTCTTGTTTTCCTTATCTTATCTCTTGCCTGATCTTATCTCATCTTATCGGTCTCTCTATTCCCTTATCTTTGCTTTTATCTCATCTTTTGACTTTTTATCATTCCGGACTCTTTTCCATGTTCTTGGCAATTGCTCCCATGCTGAGAACATGTTCCCAATTGCTTCCGCTTAGTTACTCCAAGGTTTTAGCTATTTCCTTCCGATATTCCAGTTTTCCGTTATTCCGGTCCATGTGATTGTTGATTTAGAATATATATATGGCCCTGTATTGTCCTGGAGTCCCCCAAATCAGTTCCCTGACTGTCGGACTCCAGTTGACTGCCTTGCTGTTCAAACAACTGTTGCCACCCCATTGCAATGCGAGTTCTACTCTTGCACTGGCCACACCTTTGCTTGTGCTCAGGAGAATGCTTGCAATCAGGCTGTGTCAGGAGGAAGCTGGGAGCAATGCCAGGGTGCCAAGAAGGCTCAGGAAGCAACTGCCACTGTCCCAGCTGCAGAGTTTGCAGGCAATTCAAGTGCTGTTTTGGATCTCCTTGATCTCTCTTTCTTTATCCAACCCCATGCTGACTTCCAATAGAATGCAGACACAGACTGCACTTCAACAATGACACCTCACTGCCACTGGATCTGCAATGACTGCCCATACCATGTTCCAGTTGAGTTAGCAGACAGAAGTTTCATTCATTCAGCTGGGACCAATTCTGTAGTCATTGACCTGGTGATTGGAGGAAGTCAGTGTGCTTGATAGAGCTTACATGTGTTTTAAATGTTCCTCAGCTTTGTAGCAACCTCCTATTTGGTCTATACCTTGGTCCTGTGGCTTCAAATTTCATATTGATTCTGTCTTCATGCACTTCATGCAAAATTCAGTGACACTTTTCCAAGCTCAAATCACACCCAACAATGCCGCCTATGTCGGTGGGACAATGCTGCTTATGTCGGTGGGACAACTTTACCTGCTTCCGAGGCTGCTTGCGCAATCATAACATGCCCACTTGACCTCCAGCTCTGGCATGAATGCCTTTGTCACCACAACTTAGCAGACATTCAGTAGCTCATCACCAATAGTCTAGCCACTAGCATTACCCTCTCGTCATCTGCAAAGCGCAATCCCATTTGTGAGCCTTGTCTTGCTGGGAAAATGCATTCCACTGGCCATCACGCTTCTGCTCCTCTCAACCTCATTCATAGTGACCTCTGTGGCCCTCTTTTAGATTCTACACTAGAAGAATACCAGTATTGGTGTGTGTTCATTGACAATCATACATGCTACCGGGTTGTGGTGCTGCTCAAGAGAAAAAGCGACACATTCAATGCATTCAAACAGTTCAAAGTGCTTGCTAAGAACTAGTTGGGTCGGAAGATCAAGGCTTTTGGTGACAACAAGGGCAGGGAGTACATGTTCAAGGGAGTTCAATAACTTCTGTGACAGGTCCAGGATTCTGCGTGCCCATATAGCATGCAATCAGCACAAGGCGATGCACAGCACGCTGATGAGATCGGTGCTGCCGAGCTCAGAACACACACACAAAAACCAACCAACCACAACCTATACCCAGGCTGTGCAAAGTCAAGTGGTGTGAGAGTAAGGCCGCACAAAGTCAAAGTGTGAGTAAGTGGGGGTTATTGAGTGAATTAAGAATACTGGGTTTCTCAGTTCTCTCGTAGTTAACTTTCCACAAGTCTAGAAGTACCCTGATGTACCACTAGCAAGATTCCTAATCCCAAGTAGTCAATCCTCTGACTGCTTAAGTTCCTGAGTTCCAAGATACTAATAGTTCACGCCATGTGAAGTATGAGCAGAAAAACTTGATAGATTCATCAATAAACGCGAGTAAAAGATAAAAACAACAATGATACAATGATGCCGCTTGAGCAGTAGTTAACGTGTATATATACTACTTTGTGCTGTGTAAAAATAGACAAAAGACACATGTGATAGATAGACATATTGCAAATATAGAGAGTCCAAGCAAAAGATAGAGAGAAATAGAACTGGGTATTGGTTGAGGCCATGCCAAGACTGGAGCCGTGTGAGTCAGGCGCACGCTTAGAGGCCAAATTTAGATCACCATCTCCTTTCTGGTGATGCCATGTGAGATGCCGACGGGTGATCGAGAGTAGACAGGCATCCTTTCTCCACACCCCCTACCACTGTTGTCAACCTCAAGCCACTTGGATATGTTCCGTGTCCTTATCGTGAGTCCCTGGTTCCTTTCTCCCAATGCAAACAGTTGGTCTGGTCATTTCTCTTGACTCAGGACTCAAGCCGCTTCAGTCCTTTGCGCCACGTCAGAGTTTGACATTCCAGCCGCGCCATCAACCGTGGACTTCATCATTTTGAAGGTTTCCTCAAGCCGCTCCAGCACTTGTACTCGATTAATATGAAGCCACCTGATTTCTGAACTCTCCAGTAGTGCCGCCTGAGAGTCCCGACAGTTGCGTTGTAAAGGTATATGACTTTCTGAAGCCGCGTCAGTTGAGCCACCTGACTATTAGCACGGCGTCAACTAATGTAGCTTCTCTGGTCAGGGTATAATACAACTGGGGCAGTTTCAAGTTGACAGCCTCGAGTAGCTTCAACTCTTGTGTCCTTGGAGTTGTAGTACTAACTCTTTTCCTTCCCAAGCCGCATAAACCTTATTGATAGTGTAGTTGTTCTTGTACTTAGAGACTCAGACTGCGTTAACATTGTAGTGTATTATCGCGAAAATTGAACATATATTTGCTAAAACAGACGCAGTCGTATCAATGCAAACCAAACTATGCTGGAAGATGTCACCACCATGCTAGCACAAGCCAACTTGCTTGTTAGCTTCTGGGAAAGATGCCTTGCCATGCAGATGAAGGTCTGGAACTGCCTTCTCACCACTTTGCTGCCAGATAGCACTCGGTTCAAGGCATAGTTCAGAAGGAAGCCTGATTTCAGTTGCTTCAGAGTGTTTGGGTGCATGGCCTATGTTTTCATACAGAAGGACAAACACAAGAAGCTGGAGTTGCACATGCAAAAGTGCATCTTCATGGACTATTCGCCTGATTACCATGCATGGGTCTTTTTCAATCCAGTCACCAAGCAGTTTATCATCTCCAAGTTAGTGTTCAACTTTGGACCAACTCTTGAAAACTTCTGCCTCACAGCCAGCTCCCCTCAATCCTCTTCCTTTGCCCTTCACTCTGGATAACTCTGATGCTTTTTTTTTTCTTTCCTTTTTTTTGAAGTCCTTGTATTCCAGGGCACAAAGGCAAGCAACTCTTTCCACCTCCTCTAGACAACTGGCAGCCAAAAGATCCTTCTCCTGCAGTTGCAGACAGTGATGACAGTGACAGTGACCTTGGGTGGCTGCATAGAAGTCCATGCAGTTCAAATAGCTGGAGATCCAAGAACATTCAAGCAGGCTATGGCCTTACCTCAAGCGCAGCATTGGGAAGCAGCAGCCACAAAAGAGATTCTCACACTCATCGCTAATGGGACATGGGAGCTTGTTGAGCTGCCTGCTGGAGAGAAGGCTATTCCATCTAGTTGGGTTTTCAAGACCAAACTGACATCTACAAGAAATGTTGAATGCTAGAAGGGCAGAGTTGTTGCCAAAGGGTGTTCTCAACGTCCCAGTATCGACTATGATGACACCTACTCCCCACATTCCATGCCACTGCCTTGCACACCACAATAGCTGCTGTGGGGATTGAAGACATAAAGCTTTGCTCTGTGGATATCTTAGCTGCTTTCAGCAATGGTGACTTGGAAGAAGTCATCTACATGTGTCAGCCCGAGGGATTCCATGAAGGCAATCCCAACATTATGTGTAGACTCAAGAAATCGCTCTATGGACTCAAGCAAGCAGCCAGACAATGGGACAAGAAGCTTCACACTGTGCTTTTGAAGCTTGGATTCACATATTTGCAGTTGGATCAGTCAGTTTGGGCCAGATGCCAGCTATTACACTGGACAGTATGCATAGAGGCATAAACCAGTCAGCACTCACTCTTGGGTGACAATGTTCTGAGATAAGAAGAAGTACCAAAGGTCCCAGTTCCTTGTGATGTGCAAGTTGAAAGGGATGGATATAGCACTCACATACACCAATGGTGGATCATGGCTGAAATTGGTGGGAGAGGACATGCTATTATGCATGCTGATGTGAAGAGCAATCCTTAACCATGCCCCCATTGGCAAATATTGTTGCTGGTTCAACATCCCAAAGACGTACAGGTGCACATATGGTGCTGAGAGGCAATTGCGCAAGCACATATTTACCAGATGCCTGGGGATGGTCACTAGGCATTGATCACCAAAGCTCTGGAACAAGCTCAGTGAGGCAACATAAAGCAAAAGCCAAGAAGGACCTCTTCAAAACCTGCCCTATCAGAACCTGAACAGAGAGGGGCTGACAGGAGGAGTATCAGCTGAGGGCATGTGAGTGCCACAACCTAAGCCACATCTGCAGATGCCAACCTTAGTGGCTAATGCATACACAAGCTCCTGGCCTCAGGCAGGGCTCACATCTTGCCTAGTGACAGCATCATGTCCCAGTTCATCTTTAATATTGTTTACTTGTACCATAGATAGCAACTGGCCTGCCTTTGCACTCCACAGAATGCAAATAGGACTTCAAAAAAAAAAAAAAAGGTCTCTACCTCATTGGTCAGAGAGTTGTGGAATTCACCTGTGATCCAGCATGCAGCTTTCTGTTGCATGGATGTCAGTGATTTGAGCACACCCTTTGTTTTGGTACCTTGGAAATACCACAACCTGTGGTGGAATGTGGTTGTGTTGAGTTTCCCAGCATCTTTATTGCCATAAATTGCCATAATGGTGGTGAGGGCTCTTGTGGTGGTTTCATAGTGAATGTGGTCTTGGAACATCAGCTCTCTGTCAAACTGAGAACCCCAAGTACCGCCAATAGGTTTTGGGCCTCAAGGGAGTCACTGGTGTATAGTGCCATATTCTGTTTGAACAGCAAGGCAGTCAACTGGAGTCCGACAGTCAGGGAACTGATCTGGGGGACTCCAGGACGATACAGGGCCATATATATATCCTAAATCAACAATCACATGGACCGGAATATCGGAAGGAAATAGCTAAAACCTCGGAGTAACTAAGCGGAAGCAATTGGGAACATGTTCTCAGCATGGGAGCAATTGCCAAGAACATGGAAAAGAGTCCAGAATGATAAGAAGTCAAAAGATGAGATAAAAGCGAAAATAAGGGAATAGAGAGACCGATAAGATGAGATAAGATCAGGCAAGAGATAAGATAAGGAAAACAAGAAAAGCAAAATAAGAGGTGAGTCAAACCGGTCACATACTTTCAACATATTCTAGGTTCAAAGATGAGTCAAAGCCAGTGTTTGCCCTTGGGAAGTAAAACAGTTTGGTCCTGTTACACTTGAGTGCAAATCCCAACTCCAAGAAGCAGTTGGATATGCAGGTTGTGCACTAGGGTGCCCTAGCAAACAAACCATAGAACTAAAACACACCCAACACCAACACAAAAANCACACCAAATAAAAACAAAGGTAGGCAAAGGGTATAGCTAAAAGCTCTAAGTCTAGTTGACAGAGGCTTCTAGAATTTTTTCTTTGCAAGCCCAAGTTGGAGGGGCAGCTTAGGCTCAACAGCAACAATAAATATGCTTCACAAAGTGGCTTTGCTAAACACATGGTAGGTTTTGGGACAACAAATAACTTTGTGAATGGAGGAACACAGCCTCAAATGGCTTTAACACAAGGATGATTCAATAATATGCTAGAGACATGGCTCCGATTGACTTTGCAAACTTAAACTCTCTTGACAGATAACAGCAGAATATTAGATCTATTGGGATCCAAGTCCTGGCCCTGGTCCAATGTCTGGTCTATCGCCCATGTGTGGCAAATTTGATTAATGATTGTCTGCACTTTGCCACTGTTGTTGTCTATTTTCAATGTTATTGTTACCCACTAGCTACTTCAATCTCATGGAAGATACAGAGGTTTTTTAAACCTGTTTGGGTTAGCAGTTTGAACTGTCCAGACTGGATAAGCTCAGTGGTTAGAGCATCTACCCAGAGTTGGGAAGGTCTTTGGTTCAAACCCAAATCTGGTCATCTCTTTTCTGCCACTTGTATTCCAACACACACCAACATCAGGTCTCTGTGGGTCAGACATGTCCCACTTCCATGCGTATGTTGTGAACATGTGCTAGCCACAAGATACAATCTGAAGAAGAAGGCCGTAATCTTATGGTTGAAGCCCTGCTTCTCTAGGACTGCCCGCAAGAACTGGGGGTTAATCAAGAAGAACTGAGCAAACCCATGTTTTTATATAGCTGCTGGGCCTCCTCACTGCACCTTAAAAAACAGCCATGTGTCCTCATTAGAGCACTGATGCAATCTAACTATTTGGTTGGGATTGACAAAATTGTATTTAACTGCTGATCTTCAAAGGCCTTGTGATTGTCAGTTGTCAAGTGCCTTTGTACATCTGTTCCTCTAATGTCCCTCGCCACATACCAAAGAAAGGGTCAGTCATGGCCAACCATGCACCCTATCTCAGCTACTGCAATAGAACAATACTCTGCAAAGTCTCCCATATCCAGCTCTATGTCCATAACAGATTCCTTCTTTTTGTTGCTGAGTGGTGCCAGGGTTTTCCTCTTCACCTTTGGCATGGCGTGCTGTAGATGGATAACAGCAGATAAAGGGATATGATACAACCAGCCCTGGTGTTCCATATCTCTCCTCATGTTGACGTTGACTCTGAGAGTGTCTGATGCAAGCTACACACAGTCACGTGATGTGACAACAATTAGATAATGATGAGATATGATAACCAAAAGATGAAACACACCCCCAACTATGACAAACTCCTGAATGCACCATAGGTCCCATCCTCTGTGTTGCAAGTCAGATTTGAGAAAGCACTGCATCTGTGGGTTGCTCAGTGCTGGAAATGCAAGCTGGAGCAATGGTGCCTTCCTCTACAACATCTTGGAACCAAAAGGACTGGAAACCGGGATGCTTCATCCCTCCAAAGTGCTCTGGATTCTTACTAACACTGATAGCAAACTGATTGTCAATATAAAAAGGTGAAGTGCTGTGCTGGAGGAACGGTTCCCAAACTGATGCAGAATGTTGCTCATCCACAAGATCTCCTTTGTGACCTTGATTGCAACTACATTTGGCCAGTGCTGGAAATGTTAAAAGTGATAACTAGAGGCAGGGGACTGAAGTCCTCAAATCAGAGTGCTGAACTTGAGTTACTCAGGGACTCCAGGACAGAAATCTACAGTTTAAATAAGCTACACACAGTCATGTGACATGATAACAATTAAATGACGATAACATGTGATAAAGGCAGATAAAACTACATCACATGTTAGAGTGTGTGACAAAGTCACTTCTTTCTCACACACTCTAATCAACCACAAGTTCCATCCTCTGTCTTGCAAGTCAGATTTGAGGAAGCACCCTATAAGGCCTTGGCAAGCACGACTGCGGGTTGCTCATGTTAGAAGAAAGTAACTTTGTGACTGCACTCCTTCATGGTTTGAGTTGGTTTTATCTATTTTATCATATCTTATGGTTATCTAATCATTATCGCATCACATGACTGTGTATAGTTTATTTAAATTGTAGATTTCCGTTCTGGAGTCCCTTATAGTTCAGTACTCTGACTTGAGGACTTATCACTTTTAACAAGTTATAAGCCCTGGCCTCTGACAAGTTCCTCAAGTTCATGTATTTCTGTGCTCACCCACCGCGTACACGGCTCTCCTTTGTTCCCCAACGACTCACACCTCTATGCCTTCCGGTCCTCCCGGAATTTTTTTCTCCATCTCTGCGCTCGCTTTTGCTGCCAGCGCATCGAAGTTTTGCCCAGTCATTCAGACGCCAGCACATTCGTCACTGCCCCGCTTTCAGCCGCTATCCGCTTGCCAGAAAACTCGGTTTCTTCCAAATTGTGCCTCGCTCGCTGAGCGCTTCGGCTCTTACCTGCAACTCCAACGACTCGGAGTTGCCCCATACTCTCGGTTTCAATTCAAGAGATCTCGCCTCAGCCAAACCTCTGTTACGACGCATTCCTTCCCTCAGCTGGGAGCCTCATCCTCTCTGTTCTTCGCATTCATTTCCCTCAGTCCTTGTCCCCCGGTATTGGTGTGTCTTTATTGATGACCATACTCGTTACCGGATTGTGGTACTGCTCAAGAGGAAGACCGACACATTCACTGCATTCAAGCAGTTCAAAGCGCTTGCTGAGAACCAATTGGGTCAAAAGATCAAGGCACTACACGATAATAAGGGTGGTGAGTACATGTCCAAGGAGTTTAATAACTTCTGTGATGAACCTGGGATCCTGGGCACCCACACAACATGCAGTTGACCTCAGCAGAACGGCAACACAGAGCGTGCAAACCGGACAATGCTGGAGGACATCACAGCAATGCTAGCGCAGGCCAACCTACCTGCTAGCTTCTGGAGAAGATGCCTTGCCACGCAGGTCAAGGTCTGGAACTGCCTCCCCACTGCCTCACTACCTGGGAGGACTCCATTTGAGGCGTGGTTTGGAAGAAAGCCTGATCTCAGTCGCTTCAGAGTGTTTGGGTGCACGGCCTATGTCTTCATCTAGAAGGACAAGTGCAAGAAGCTGGAGTCGCATATGCAAAAGTGCATTTTTGTGGGCTATCCGCCTGACTATCACGCATGGTCATTCTATAATCCGGTCAGCAAGCAATTCATTATCTCCGAGTGTGCAGAATTCAATGAGCACGTGTTCCCTGGTTTCTCTAGAAAGCAAACAACATCCAATGCTCAACTCCAGCTCTTGGTAACTCCTGCGTCCCAGCCAGCTTCCTCCAACCCTATTCCCTTGCCCTTCACTCCAGATGACTCTGACGCTTCACAAACACCTCTACCACATCTTGACACCATCTCAACACCTCCAGTCGCCAAGTCAGACACTCCTTCTCCGGCCTCTTCACCAGCTCCAGCTCCCTTCTTGGACTTGCCTCCTCCACCTCCCGCTGTTCCCGAACCTGCTCCACAGCCTCCTGTGCCTCCAGTCGCTCTCAGGCGATCCCAGCGTGAAGCCAGGGGAGTGGTGGAAGGTACCTAGACCTGCTCCACGTCTATATGAGCGTCCTCAGCGCGCTCCATCTCTTGCACAAGATCCCATTCCTGGTTCGCCTCCGCCTGCTGCTCCAGTCACCCTGCCCAAGCCTCCTCCTGCTCCTGCTCTCCAACTCGTTGCACCTCCTGTAGACAACTGGGAACCAAGAGATCCTTCTCCTCCAGTCGCAGACAGCAATGACAGCAACAGTGACCTTGGGCGGTTATGCAGAAGTCCATGCAGTTCAAGTAGGTGGGGATCTAAGAACATTCAAGCAGGCTATGGCCTTACCTCAAGCGCAGCATTGAGAAGCAGCAGCCGTGGGAGAGATCCTCACCCTTATCACTAATGGGACATGGGAGCTTGTTGAGCTGCCTCCAGGAGAGAAGGCTATTCCATCCGGTGGGTTTTCAAGACCAGATTTTTTTTTTTTTTTTGGAAATCCTATTTATATTCCAGGGCACAAAGGCAGGCCGGTCACTATCTACGGGTACAGGTAAACAGCATTAGGAACAGGGTGGCAGACATGACGCAGTTGCATAGCGAGACATGANGCTCTGCCCTAGGCCAGAGCTCGGGTATGCACTCGCCAGGCTCCTAGGCTCGTGCAGATGCAGTGTAGGTCTGGGCACCCAAAGGCCCCGACCCACACCCCACTCGTCCGCCACGTCCTCCCTCCGATTGGGACATGACAGGGCAGAGTCTGGGTGGTCCTTCTCGGTCTAAGCCTTACGGTGCCTCCCTTACCCCGCCCCACCTTCCCCTCCCTTTGGTATCGACGTGGCTAAAACCAGGGGGCGCAGGCCACANGGCCCGGCCCCGACTTTCACCCGATGCCCTGAGGGGTGGGACGAAACCCAAACGCGTGTGGGTTTTGCTGCAAGAAACCGACAAGCTTGTTCAGGAGCTTTGGGAAGCGTTGCCTGGTGATCATATCCGGGCACCTGGTGAATATGTGGTCGCGCGATTGCCTTTTGGCGCCGCACGTACACGCATGGTCCTCCTGGATGTTGAACCGACGATAATATTCGCCAATGGGGGCATGGTTGAGGATTGCCCTGCACATTTGCGCGCACAACAGCGTATCCTCTCCCACCGATTTCAGCCACGATCCGCCATTGGCGTACGTGGGCGTTACGTCCGTCCTTTTCAACTCGCGCATTGTGAGGAATTGGGACCCTCAGTATCTCTTGTCTCGGAACATAGTTGCCCAAGAGTCAAGTGCGGACTGGGTTATGCCCTTACGCACACTGTCCAGTGTTGTAGCTGGCCTCCGGCCCACAGGGATAGGCGGGAGGCTGCGAGCGGCCCTATGGGCCTTGTGTTGGACGCCCCACTCCAGCTTAGAGGGCATACCTACGAATTCGATGTAGCGGTCCTCCTCTTCCGAGAGCCACTGATCGAGTGCTTTGCATACGGCCAAGGAATGTGCCTGTCCAGAATGGACTGACGGGTCCACCAACCTCCTCGCTGAGGACATGGAGTCGGTGAATATAATGATGTGATCGCAGCCATCCAGAGTTGTAGCCCTGACGACTGCTGCCCTTATCGCGAAGAGCTCTGCGCATGCAGAGGTGATCTTTCCTGCCACCCATGTAGAGGTGGCAGGGTCATGTCCAGCCCGTTCGATCACAAACGATGCTGTTGCCTGGTGCGCGGCGCGTTTTGGGACCGAACAGTCCGTCCCACAGCACACCGTGCCTCGTTGTTGTGCAGCCTGTCTCTGCAGAGTATCAAGGAAGCTTCGTCGCTTAGGTAGCGCGTCTTCCCCCTTGGGGTCGAACTCGTCGAACAGCACCCTCCCTTGGTGTCTGTCCAGTAGTCGTTCACCAGGGGTGTTCTCCTCCGCAGTTGGGGAGAACACCTCAGTGAGAGTGTGTATCTTGCCGTTAGTCTCTGTAACAGCATCACGTACCATCTTCTGTTTGTCTGCCGACATCCAGCAAGATGCTCCCAGGGCAGGGATCGCCGTCTTGGCGTGTTCCCCCTTCATCAGCGACCTGAGCGGATGAGAGTCCGACAGGGTTGCTGTGCGAAACACTGCTCTCTGTGAGAGCTTGTGAAGGTGTAGTCGGATGGGGGGTAGCCCAGCTAGGCTTTCCACTCCTCTGGTGGGNCGAGGTGCGGAACGCACCTGTGATCCAGCACGCAGCCTTTCGCTGCATCGAAGTCAATGACTTGAGGGTGCCTTTGTTCTTGGCGCCTTCAAAGTACCACAGCCTGTGGCCATAGGTGGCGATAGGCACCACGCATGCCCTGTACAGGATGCATTTGTTACGAGGGGACAGTCCTCTCGTGGAGTTACCAAGCATTCTCATTGCCATAACAGTGGTGAGGGCTTTCGTGGTATAGTAGCGGACATGCTCCTAGAATGTCAGCTTCCTATCGAAGTAGAATCCCAAGTACCACCAATAGGTCTTGGGTCTGAGAGGGTTGTCGCCCGTGTAGGGCGCGTATCCTAGGTCCAGGGACCGGTCGAAGCCTGTCCTGGCTCTTGTGAAATGAAAGAGTTTGGTCTTGTCGTGCTCCAACGCCAGACCAGACTTCATAAAGAGCTCAAACACAATGCTATACGCATGCCAAAGCATAACGCAGTTCGTGTCTACCCCTGCAGATTGGATGATGATGTTGCCATCGTCCACGTATGAGATGAGAGTGCACCCCAACCCTGCGCTCCTCTTCCTGAACAGTTTCATGACGGGTGCTATAACCAGCGCTGACAAAACAGGGGACAGGGCTGACCCTTGGCCCACGCCAACGTCAGCCCTTCGTGGGTCAGAAGTATCGCGGTTCCAGGCGTATGTTGTGAACTGGTCTACTAGATACGATCCGAAGAAGGCAACGACCCTACGGTTGAAGCCTAGCTTCTCCAAGACCGCCAGCAAAAACTGGTGGTTGATCGAGGGGAAGAACTGAGCAACGTCAAAGGCAATGGAAGACAACCGCGTTGTCGACACTAAGACGAGACAAGACGATATGAGTTGATAGAGCTCTGGATTCGAAGTTGGGAAAAGGTAGAATACAGGGAATGACAGATCGTCGAGTCCTTTTATATGGAAGCAAATCGGAGTTTTAACGACGATAAAGGAAGTCATGAGTCCAAATGTGGTAAGATATCTTACAGGCAACCACGCTCGTCTGCAATTTCTGAGCCCAACCCAAACGCACCAGGTGCGTGAGGAAGAGCCCCGCATCTTCGGTGGAGCGCTGGCGCACTCCACCCATTTGATTAGGATCGACGAGATTGTACTTGATCATGTCGTGCTGGAATCTATTCGAGATCATTTTCTCGATGAGTTTCCCCAACGTGTTCAGAAGGACGATAGGCCTGAACGCCTTGGGGGCTGAATAGGGAGGCTTATTCGGCTTTGGTATAATAACCGACGTCGATTCCTTGAAGTGCCTCGGCCAGTGCCCGGATTCCATGCATCCGTTGGCCAGGGCGATGATGATATCCCCGCACTCAGAGAGCGCAAGGATTTGTTTAAGGTGCCGCCACATAATGTGGTCGGGTCCCGGTGCTGAGCGTGCAGAGCACGCCTCAAGAGCCTGCCTTAGTTCCAACTGAGAGAACTTGGGCCAGGGGCGCTCGGGCTCGTCTGGGAGCTCCTCAAGGACAGATACGTCAACAGGGCGGTCTGATGCCGTGTTGTACGTAGAGTGGAGGGTGTTCCACAGATCGCCCAGGTTATGGCACAGCCACCCTTCAAACTGGATGGCCTTGCACGGGGGGCTCTTACGCTTCTTGACCCATTCCATAAGGTCCCATGGGCGCTTGTTAGTCGTTGCGACTTCTTTGATCCGCTTATCGAAGAATTCGCGCTTGGCGGCTTTGACCGCTGATCTGAAGGCCTTGTGGTTCTCGGTGGACATCTCTCGCCGATACTCCTCAAGCGCCCTCGTGCAATCGTCACTCCAGTACTCTCTTGAGTTGGGGCCAACAACATACTCCGTTGAGTGTTTCTTCCACGCAGTGGAGAAAGCGCCAGCTATGGCCGACGTCATGCGTTCTACCTCCTCTGCGGTGGTAGGGTGGTAGCCGGACAGATCGCCTATGTCCAGGACAATGTCTGCGACGAACTCTTTCTCTTCGTCGCTGAACGGCTTTAGGGTTCTCCCCTTCACTTTCGGCACAGCGTGCCGCAGTGGGATCTTAGCGGACAGCGGGATGTGATCCGACCGGCCCTGGTGTTCCACAGCTCTCTTAACGCATGCGCTAAGGGTGTCTGTTGTGCTAACAAACACCAGGTCTATAACCAACCTGATGTTCTGGTTCGCTCTGGACACGTACGTGGGTCCATAGTTACTGGGTCTCGCGTATTCGAGGCCCAGCGACGCTGCTGTCTCAACCAGCAGTATAGCCGTCGTCCGGTGGTGCTGGACATCTTGGTCCCACTCCCTCGAATGACAGTTGAAGTCCCCGCCCATGTAACTAAGTTGGGGGAGTGAATCAGATCTATCTGCAAGGAGCTTAATCGCCCAATGCTGATCGTCCGAGTATACATTCATGAGATGCGTTGGATCTCCGTTCCCAAAAAGGGAGATCACCATCACATCTCGATCGTCGATGAGATCTCAACAGTAGGCAGGGCGCAACGGGTCCAGGCGCTTCGATATGTAGGTCATGACTCTCGGTCTAGACCCCGCCTCCGGTTGGCGTACCATGCACGTCCACATGGGGTGCCTTGGTGCGCCGATTACTGGCGTGCCCTCCTTGCTCATCGCTGAGGGCGCCTGTTTTATCGTTTGCCAGGGGGGTTCCTGCACAAATAACACATCGAAATTGTCTTTCACGGTCTCGAGAAGTACATCAAGGTCAAAATAACTCTTTGCTATGTTAAATGTAACTACCCTCACTTCACTTCGTGGCCCCGCTTGCATTCTTGAGCTAGACATTAGAAGTGGTCAGGGTGTTGAGCGCGCGCCGGCCACGTTGTTGAAAATGACGTACCTCGGCGTATTTCGCTACGATCCATTCTTGTTCGAAGCGGTGGTTCCAAAAGGGGCATCTGCCCAATGTAACGCTACAGTTGTCTCGCCGACAGGCAAGGCAGCGGTAGTGGTGGGGGCATGCGTCACCCGCAGGGGTGGGCTGCACCGGTGGCTTCGCTTTCGCATTGCCCTTGCAGAGGCCGCACATGCGGCGGTGCTCAGACTCTCTGTGAGGACCTGCGCACACCTTACAGTGCGTGCTGCTCCTACACGATTCAGTTGGGTGGCCCCATACCCAGCAGTTATTGCAGAGCGGGACACCTGGGTTGGCCTCGGTGGCAGAGATAGTGCACGCACAATTGAATATGAGAATGCGCTTGTTAATGAGCACATTCCCGCTTGTACCTGTGGTCAAATCCCAGATGTTGAAGTACACGGTAGCCGAGGTGCTAGCCTTCGACTCTGGGACGATACGTGGGGGACTGGTGAGGTTCCACCACTGTTTGTACAGCGATCCCTTCATCGCACGTGAGATGCCGTCAAGGTGTAGGCCTCAGGGCGCTCCTAGGAGGCCTGGGTGGCGGGCCCGCTCACTGGAACAGGACAATGGGTGCGGCCGGAAGAGGTCGAGGCTCGATCCTGCCTGTCTTCCTGCGCTGTGAAGGTTGCTGTTCCCTCTGTTGGGGGGACGGCGTGCGACTGCCATACTCCAGGTCGCCCATTGCAGGGTCGTCCTGTTTGAACAGCAAGGCAGTCAACTGGAGTCCAACAGTCAGGGAACTGATCTGGGGGACTCCAGGACAATGCAGGGCCATATATATATCCTAAATCAACAATCACATGGACCGGAATAACGGAAAACCGGAATATTGGAAGGAAATAGCTAAAACCTCGGAGTAACTAAGCAGAAGCAATTTGGAACATGTTCTCAGCATGGGAGCAATTGCTGAGAACATGGAAAAGAGTCCAGAATGATAAGAAGTCAAAAGATGAGATAAAAGCGAAGATAAGGGAATAGAGAGACCAATAAGATGAGATAAGRTCAGGCAAGAGATAAGATAAGGAAAACAAAAAAGCGAAATAAGAGGTGAGTCAAACTGGTCACATACTTTCAACATGTCCCTCATGGGGCACGACGGGGGGAGCTGAAGTGGTGGTGCTGCGCACTCCTTGCCCTTGCGAGAGGGCTGGGGACGGTCTGATCGGCGTCCTCGTCATTGGCCATTGAGATGGCGTGGTTCCAGTCGGTCCGTCTAATGTTAGTGACCATCCTGTTGATGCTAGTCTGCATGGAACGTACACTTTCCCATGCGCTGATGTTGTCCTCCCTCGGAGGGACGCGTGCGTTGAACCACTGGGCAGCAATGTCCAGAGCTTCGGCTATATCTGCTGGCGAGAATGACACCGGTCCCCTTGCTCGTGGAGCTCCAGCTTTGTGGGCGCTCTCGTGCGCACCACGTGTGTCGCTCGGGGCGGTGGTCGACTCTCGGGATTGGGCACCTGATTGGGGACCTGACATAGACACATCGTCCAACGCCCAGTTTTCTGGGGGGGACGAGAGCACTGCCGGTCCAATCGGGGGCCGCGTCATGGCTCCACTGCGCCACAGGCGCAAGGATGGGTGGTACAGCACCTCCCAGTGAGTGCTGGGGGTGCAGGGGAGTGGGCTCCGGGGAGAAAACCAGGAGGTTGAGCTGGTCTTTGCTGCTGGCAGGATTGTTCCGGTCAGCGGCGGGCGGTACTGACGCATAGCGCGAGCGCGCTGCAGATTGTGGCCTGGATTGCATCTGAGGTGGGTGCTGAGTGGGCTGGGGGGTAGACTTGTCCTCAGCGGAGGACTCGTCGCTTTCTTCGTCGTTGGAGGAGGGGGCTGAGCAATGCGCGCTCGTGCTGCCCTTGTTGCGGGTCTTCTGGGCAGGTGCCTTGGGCGCTCTCGCTGCCGACATGGGCGCCGTGCACTGTCGAGAGGTGTGGATGCTTTGTAGGAGTGTCGCTTTCCTAGGAGGACGGGGGGAACAAGTAGAACGGTGAGGACGAGTATTTCCCGATTAGGAAGGTGACTGTCAAAGGACAAGAAGCGAGCTGTTTTCAAGACCAAATGGACGTCTACAGGAGAGGTTGAACGCTACAAGGGCAGAGTTGTTGTTGCTAAGGGGTGTTCAACATCCCGGTATTGACTATGATGACACCTACTACCCCACGTTCCATGCCGCTGCCTTGCACACCACGGTAGCTGCTGCGGGGATCGAAGACATGGAGCTTCGCTCTGTGGATATCTCAGCTGCTTTCACAAACGGCGACCTTGGAGAAGTCATCTACATGCGTCAGCCTGAGGGACTCCATGAAGGCGGTCCCAACGTCGTGTGCAGACTCAAGAAATCGCTCTATGGTCTCACTCAAGCAAGCAGCCAGGCAATGGAACAAGAAGCTTAACTCTGTGATTCTGGAGCTCGGATTCATGCGTTTGTGGTTGGATCGGTCGGTTTAAATCTATGCCAAGGGTGAGGTATGCATTATCATGCCTGTCTACATTGACAACATCACCCTTGCCTCCAAAGACACCGCTCTACTCGACCAAACTGTCCTGAACCTTTCCAAACACTTCAAACTGCGAGACTTGGGTGAAACCAAGTTCCTCCTTGGTGTCGAAATCATCCGTGTTGAAATCATCCGTGACTGTGCCAACCGCTCAATTTCCCTCTCCCAGCGCCAGTACATCATCGACATGCTTGAGCGCTACTCCATGGCCAAGTGCAACCCAGTCGGAACACCTCTAGCCCCCGGAACAAAGCTCTCCAAGACCATGTGTCCTCAGACTCAGGAAGAGATTCAGTACATGCAAACATTTCCCTACCTCAGTGCAGTTGGATCTCTCAACTACTGTTAGAAGGAAGTGACATTGTGACTACACTCTAGCATGGTTTGATGTGGTTTTAGCTTCCTTTATCATATCTTATTGTTATCTCATTGTTATTGCATCACATGATCGTCTGTAGCATATTTAAACCATAGATTTCTGTCCTGGAGTCCCTTAGTTCAGTCCTCTGACTTGAGGACTTCAGGTAAGTTGTATTTCCGCTTTAATAACACTGAGTTCAAAAGTCGGGGCCGGGCCTGTGATCTGTGCCCCCTAGTTTTAGCTGCGTCGTTACTGAAGGGAGGGGAGGTTGGGGTGGGGGAAAGGGAGGCACCGTAAGGCTTAGGCCAAGAAGGGCCACCCGGATCTTGCCCTGTCGTGACCCAAACGGAGGGAGGACGTGGCGGGTGAGTGAGGTGTGGGACGGGGCCTTTGTGTGCCTGGACTTATACCGTGTCTGCATGAGCCTATAGATCTGGCGAATGCATACTTGAGCGCTGCCCTAGGCCAGCGCTCACATCTCACTATGTGACTGCGTCATGTCCGCCTTTTCATATTCAATGCTGTTTACTTGTACTTGTAGGTAGCGACCGGCCTGCCTTTGCACCCTGGAATATAAATAGAATTTAAAAAAAAAAAAAAAACCAGAGTCCTCAAGTCAGAGTACTGAACTAAAGGACTCCAGGATGCAAATCTACAGTTTAAATAAGCTCTATACAGTCATGTGATGAGATAACGATCAGATAGCGATAAGATATGATAAAGCCAGATAAAAGCAAATTAAACCATGTAGAAGTGCAGTCGCAATAGTCACTTCCTTCTAACAGGAGGACCACATGTGCACATGTGGCGCCGAAAGGCAATCACGCAAATACATATTCACTAGATGCCCAGACATGGTCACTATGCAATGCTTGCCGAAGCTCCTGAATGAGCTCATCGGCTTCCTGCAACAGAACCCACACGTGTTTGGGTTCCATCCCGCCCCTCAGGGCATCGGGTGAAAGTTGGGGTCGGGCCTGTGACCCGCACCCCAGGATCTTGGCAGTGTCGTTACCAAAGGGAGGGGAAGTTGGGGTGGGTGAAGGGAGGCACTGTAAGGCTTCGGCTGAGAAGGACCTTGTGGATCCCACCCTGTCATGCCCTGATTGGAGGGAGGATGCGGCTAACGAATGGGGTGGAGGACGGGGCCTTTGGGTGCCCAAACCTACATCATACTTGCACAAGCCATACAAAATGGCAAATGCTTACTTGAACCCTGGCTCAGGGCAGGGCTCACATCTTGCCCAGCGACTGCATTATGTCTCCTTTATTCTCAATGTTGTTTACATGTACCTGTAGATAGCGACCGGCCTGCCTCTGTGCCCCAGAATAGAAATAGGATTTCAAAAAAAAAAACAAAAAAACTCTGTTTNGAGGTGTGGTTTGGAAGCAAGCTTGATCTTAGTCACTTCAGAGTGTTTGGATGCACGGCCTATGTCTTCATCCAGAAGAACAAGTGCAAGAAGCTAGAGTAGCATATGCAAAAGTGTTGAAAGTATGTGACCAGTTTGACTCACCTCTTATTTCGCCTTTCTTGTTTCCTTATGTTATCTCTTGCCTCATCTCATTGATCTCTCTATTCCCTTATCTTTGGTTTTATCTCATCTTTCACTTCTTATCATTTCGGACTCTTTTCCATGTTCTCAATTGCTTCTATTTAGTTGCTCCGACGTTTTAGCTTTTTTCTTCTGATATTCCAGTTTTCCATTATTCTGGTCGATGTGATTATTGTTTTAGGTTATATATATAGCCCTGTATTGTCCTGGAGTCCCCCAAATCAGTTCCCTGACTGTCAGACTCCAGTTGACTGCCTTGCTGTTCAAACAAAAAGTGCATTTTTGTGGGCTATCCGCCCAACTATCACACATGGACCTTCTATAATCTTTCTCCAACCCTATTCTTTTGCCCTTCACTCCAGAGAACTCTGACGCTTCTCAAACACCTCTACCACATCCTGACACCATTCCAACACCTCCAGTTGCCAAGTCAAACACTCCTTCTCCAGCTGCTTCACCAGCTCCAGCCCCCTTCTTGGACTTGTCTCCTCCATCTCACGCTGTTCCCAAGCCTGCTCCACAGCCTCCTGCACCTCCAGTGAACCAAGAGATCCTTTTCCTGCAGTCGCAGACAGCAATGACAGTGACACTGACCTTGGTGGTTATGCAGAAGTCCATGTGGTTCAAGTAGGTGGAGATCCAAGAACATTCAAGCAGGCTATGGCCTCACCTCAAGCGCAGCATTGGGAAGCAGCAGCCGCAGAAGAGATTCTCATGCTCATTGTTAATGGGACATGGGAGCTTGTTGAACTGCCTCCTGGTAAGAAGGCTATTCCCTCCAGCTGGGTTTTCAAGACCAAACAGACGTCTATGGGGGATGTTGAATGCTACAAGGGCAGAGTTGTTGCTAAAGGGTGTTCTCAATGTCCCGGTATTCACTACAATGAAACCTACTCCCCCCACATTCCATGCCACTGTTTGAACAGCAAGGCAGTCAACTGGAGTCTGACAGTCAGAGAACTGACCTGGAGGACTCCAGGACAATACAGGGCTATATATATAACCTTCCCTACATTCCATGCTGTTGCCTTGCGCACCACCGTAGCTGCTGCAGGGATTGAAGACATGGAGCTTTCACTCTGTGGATATCTCGGCTGCTTTCACAAACGTAACCTTGAAGAAGTCATCTACATGTGTCAGCCCAAGGGATTCCATAAAGGCGGTCCCAACGTCGTGTGCAGACTCAAGAAATCACTCTATGGTTTCAGGTGTTGAAATTATCCCTGGAATGTTGAACTGGTGACAATACTCACGGATGGAGGCAAGGTCTGCACATTCATGTGCATATAGGAGCGCATCTCTCCCATCAATTTCAACCACACACCGCCATTGGCGTATGTGGGCACTATTGTTGTCCCTTTTGGCCCGCGCAATGCAAGGAATTGGGACCCTCTGTACTTGTCATCTCAGAACATCGTCACCCAAGAATCGAGTGGTGGCTGGGTTATGCCCTTACACACACTGTCCAGTGTAGTAGCTGGCCTCCAACCCCTTGGAATGGGTGGGAGGCTGCGGGTGGCTCTATGCGCCTTATATTGGACACCCCACTCAAGCTTGGAAGGGGTGCCGATGAATTTGACAAAGTGGTTCTCTCCTCTAGAGAGCCACTGATTGAGAGCCTTGAACACAGCTAAGGAGTATGCCTGCCCCGAGTGGACAGACGGATCTACCAACCTCCGTCCCAAAGACCTGGAATCGGTGAAGACCATGGTCTTGGAGAGCTTTGTTCCAGGCGCTAGAGGTGTTCCGACCAGGTTGCACTCAGCCATGGAGTAGCGCTCAAGCATGTCAATGATGTACTGGCGCTGGGAGAGGGAAATTGAGCGGTTGGCACAATCACAGATGATTTCAACACTAAGGAGGAACTTGGTTTCATCCAAGTCTCAGGCATGCCTCCAAACGCTAAAGTCTTCCAAGTCTCCATTGTCCTTTGACTCTTTCATCTTATAAAGTGACTTTGCCAAGATGTTGATAAATTTGTGAACACTAGGAAGGAGCTTGATCTTTCTTCTGGCATGGTAAGGGATCACTCTGAATGCTGCTGAAGGTGACTGTAAGACCGTGCCATCCAGTTCAGCTAAGATATAGGCTCCCCTTTTATTTCTAAACACCACAACCAGAGGACTGAGATACCTTGGTTTCATCTTCTTATCTAGGCTTTTTTCTCTATGCTTGTCTTTCTTGGCAGTACCAAATCTCCTCTCTTGAAGCGATAGTCTTTGATTACTGCAGCATGCTCTTTTTCATACTTCACAACCCTGTCACGCTTCCCTTTGTCTACTTTCTTTCTCATTTCCTCAACCAAGTCACAATGCTTCACTAAGGCCTTAGCCCACTGGCCAATGAGTTCCTCGGTTGTCAGGGGGCCGCTAGGTGGCTCCACTAACCATGTGGCTTCCTGAATATCTAAGGATACCACTGGTTCCGCTCCTGTAACAATAAAGAATGGGGAAACACCAAAGCATCTTTGCGAAGTAATTCGGTCTGCCCATAACACATGAGGGAAGTACCAGAACCACTGACTCATCTTTGCCTCTGTGGTTTTAAGCCACATGTCTCGAAGATCATAGTGAGGCCTCTCAACTCGCCCATTGGCTTGAGAGTTATAGGGCGATATCTTGATCCCTTTTAATGCCACATTTCTTTGTGAGCCACGCCATTGCCTTCTTGAAGGATTCTCCATTGTCTGTCACAATCTCTTGCATGCCAGCGTGTTATTATCTCGAATAGCCAAGCCGCAATTGCAGCACCATTGTCTTCGCAAAGTGGTCTGCTTTCTGCCCAGCTCGTCAATGTGCAAGGACCATGGACTATATATTTGCAGCCGTTACTAGCAGGCGTCATATGCAAGACATCTGCATGCAATACTTAGAAAATTGAAGAAGTCTCTATAACTTTGGGCAAGATCTTCAAGAGCATTTTTGTATGCAACTGGCATATATGACAAATTCTGCAATACCAAGCGACATCTCCTTCTAAGTCCGGCCACCAGAACCTCTTCACTAAGAATTGGGTTGTTGCCCAAGCTCTTCTATGTCCCAACGCATCGTGAGCCGCCCTCATCATGTACATCCTGTGGTCCTTTGCAGCGACAATCTGGGGAAAACCAGCCTGTCAATACAACTTTAATAATTATCCTTCTTGTAAAAATGACTACATTCGTGAGCCCACTTCCCAAAGTCCTTTGTTTCGATACCCTCAGGTCTTAAAAGCAGACCCTGCAACCACTTTTGGATTTTAGGAAGTCATTCGTCTAACTTTCTGGCCCAGTTTGCTCGTCTTTCCTCATCGTATTCCTCTCTTGTATCTGGATCTTTCTTCAACTCCAAGTCCAGAAGCATTTCTACGTTCACTAGCTGTTGCAATTCTCTCTTCTCCACTTTGCAAACTCCATTCTTTAACAGCAGAAGTTGTGAAAGTTCATCATCAAAAAGCATTAATTCTAGATTTCTTTGCAAAGTTATTGAGGTCTGCACATATCCTCCTCTGGTGTCTATTTTCCTCTTAAACTCTTCAAAGTCCAAGGGCTCAGGATCCTTGTCATTAGGTTTAGTGTATCCTCTGAGACCATCATGATCCTCGTAAAAATGGTCCCAAGGTTCAGGATCCAGGTCTCCTGGCTGCCTCGTTCTTTGCAAAAGACCATCCGCTGCAAAAGTCTTGCCTGCTACATGCCTTAACTCGAAATGATACATCAAAATCTGCTCTATCCATCTGTTAATTGTACAGTTGGGTCCATCTTCAGGATTGTTGAGCATCCTTTTAATGTACTGAGCATCTGTCTCCTACTATCAATAATTGACAGCCAATCAACTAATATTTATTCTCATCCAAGGCACACATCAAACCAAAGAGTTCGCATTTTGGTTGTGAATACTGAGCTTTGTGAGGCATTAGCAGGGTTGACCCAAATTGAGCATACCACCACTTCTTGAAGTCCTCTGTGTCCTGTTGGCTAATGTACCATCCGATGGCAATGTAAGAGGTATCTACCAAGAGTTTAATCTCAGTATCAATGTCATAGTCAAGCAATCGCAAGCATGGTGCTTTGCAAACCGCTGTCTTCAAGTCTTTCATAGCTAACTCTTGTTCTTCTTCCTATTTGAAATGTGTTTCTTTCTGTGTCAAGCATTGAATGGGTTCTGCTTGCTTTGCAAAGTCTTTAATAAAGATCCTAAAAGTTCCAATGGTTCCTAAAAAAGATCTCACATCAGATACAGACATACATGGTCCCCATTGTTGTATAACTTCAACATGTTCAGGAACCAGCTTTCTTCCTTCGTAGGTGCACAAGTGCCCTACAACGACAAACTCCTCAGCACAAAAAACTGATTTCTTTCCTGAAAAAGTCCCTCTGCAATACTTCATACACTGGACCACTCAATTTAGATTCTTGAAGTGTTCCCAGACAAATCTTCTAATTCCCAATTTCTCTGGGATTGTCTCATATTCACCATCCTTGGTTTTGTATTGAGTTCTTGGACCTCCTACTGGTATGTCATTGAAAAATGGCCAGTTACTTTGGAAATCTCTGACTGTAAAATATGGGTGATATCATCATGGAAAATAAGTATCAAATTGGTCCATCCCATAGGTAAGGTCACAAGTCTCATGGCGCCAAAAGGTGTCTGGCAAGTTGTTAAGTCTCAAGACTCAGAAGCTAGTAGTCGCTCATCATAGCTGACGTACAAATCTAGACATCCTCCGCATGCATGACCTGCAAATTTAGCAGCCAAATCCTCTGTAGCAGGTGGAACTCCAGAATGCGCAATAGTGACCTTGTTTAAAGGTTCAAGACTATGCACAATTCGCAAACTTTCTCCATCTTTTTTTNAGCATGCAAAATCATCTTGATCTATAGGAAAAATTTGAGAGTTTATAAACTCCAGCCTCAATTTTATTTCTAATCAACTTGCAAATTCTGTCATAAAGTCCAGGTGGCACAGGTCTATTCTTAAGTACCCAAGGGACGTGCGCAACTGTTGGAATAACGATAGAGAGAAAGTATTCAGATTTGAAAATCCCTCTTTTTATATCATCCCAAGCAAAAGCTGTATTATGGATGCCTACAAATTCATGAAGGAGCTTTCTTTCTTCAAGCTACAAAAAGAGACCTTGATGAAGCTTGTCCATTGCTTTTTTACACTCTTTGGTATATTTTCCAGCAAGTACAAACTCCTGAGGATGTGTTGGTAGCTTCAGAAGGTCAGCCAAAGGGTCACCCTGAATCTCGCAAACTTTTCTGAACTTTTTGTCAAGATTCCCAAGCATTGGCTTCACCTTATCTGCCACTTTCTTGTACTTAGTCCCAGTAGAGACACTTTTCATTTTGGCCTTCACCTTTTTATCCTGAGACAAGCCAGTTAGAGCAGTATTAGGGCTAGTCTCTTGCTGCTAGAAGACCACAGTTAGGTCTACGACCTTTTCTCAAACTTCACGAAGATATGTTTGTAAGCGCAAACTTGCTAATTTCTTTTTCCTCTGTGTCTAACTCCATTTCTTCCATTGCCATCTGAACATATACTAACTGCAACTCTTTTTGTGTGAATGTATGATTTTCTGCTGTAAACATGTAGGTAAAGGATATCTCACCTGTTACTTCATCGCACTTGAAAACGAGTCCCACTTTTCCTTGATCCTTGTGAATCAAATCCTCAAAGCTTGAAAATTTTGCTCCTTCTAATTCCAAAGTTCTTTTTGTATATGAAGTGGCAGTTTTTCTTTTGCAAACGTAGGAATAGTAAACTGTTTGCCAGTATTGGGGTCCTTCAAGGTTAAGAATTAATCTCTGTTAGTCTTGTTCAAAACTTTGCTGCTCGTTGTGATGTCAAAAGGTCTACCCAGCAAAACACTATAAGCAGGTTGTTGAACAATATGTAGTTGAATGTAGGCCAACATGCCTCCAAAATCAAACTCAACGTTCTTTGCAAGCCCCAACGTTCGATTGGCTGACTGGAGATGGATGACGATGTCCGGGTCCCACACAATGCCTAAGTTTTGAGCTACGTCTGCATCCATTGAGCAAATTTGAGATCCAGTATCTAGAAGTACTTCTGCTTGCGCAGATTTGTGGATCAACAGGAATACTGTTCTATAGGGCAACAGATTTGCAAGCTACCAGAATAGAACAAGGCTTTTCTCCTTCAGCAAGCAAGTGAAAGTATTGCTTGACTGGGTCTGTCATTATGAACGTGCCATTCAGAATTCTAGGCAAGTGTTTAGCACAAAAGATTTCTGTGCAAGGCAAATCCTCCAAATGCACAAATGTGCTCACAACAATTGGTTTGAGCTCTGGATCAAGTTCCTGAACTTTTGTCTTGTCTTTGTGAATCTCATTGTCATCCAAGAGGTTCAAGAATTGAACAATCTTCTTCTCTTGACTTTGTGACACCAAATCAATGAGTGAAATAATCTGGTATTCCAAATCTGATGCTTTTCCTTTCTTGCGAGCCACTTTCCTATATGTGATTAACTTCTTTAGGTACTCCCAAGCAGAAGCAAAAATACTGGCTAGATAGATTTTTTAAGCTTGTAGTGAACTTGGTATTGATCAGCTCTTCTATGATTCTCCTCAATGTTTCTTTATCTTTGATAGGTGCATGATTTTTATATGAATGGTTTTTCTTGAGTACAGGAAGAGGACTTAAAGTTAGCCTAGTGGTCCTGGCCACTTCGCAAAGCTGTTCTCCAAAAGGAGCGAGTGGTTTTGTTCTGAACAGCAGCACTATGACAAAGGGTCTTTTGAGTAACTTCTTCCTGGGCTGCTCCACTACTGGCTCTCTGAAACAAACTCCTTTACAGACTTTTTGATTGTCTCTCTTATACGACTCTTTTTTCTGTTGCTTCTCGACAATCTCTTTTTCAGATTCACTTTTTWATAGTTACAGGGTTGGGTTTTTTTTGAGTGGCCTCTGGAACCTGCTTACTATGACCAACCGGGGTTTTTCATGCAGCAAAGGTATCCTTCCTCAGTCCTCTTAAAAATCCTTCTTGAAAGAGCCAGGAGTGGTTTGTGTAGTTACAAACTGACTCCTTCTCTTGAGATCATCCAAAGTCTCCACCAACATGAGACATAACCTTGTTCATGTGTTTTTGTTTGCAACGAATTTAATTTAACCCAGAGTTGTGCTCTGGCTCTTGGTTCTAGACAAATTGTTGCGTCTGAGGCAGCAAAAGGGTTCACAAAGATGATGGCTTGCTTGCGAGGCTTTCAATGGCAGCCTGCAACTGTCGGAACTCTTCTTAAGTTACCAATTTCAATTCTGGACCATAGTTATAGCTGAACTGCTGCCTGAAATACTCATCATCATCATATATGCCTTGTGCCACTTCTGCCACATACTTGTCCACATATTCGTGCATACTTTCTTTTTCATTCTGAGTGAGACACCTTTTGTTTAAAACAAAGACTCTGTCTGGCCTAATTTGAATTTTGCTGGCTTGCAAATAGGCATTGCAAGCCAAACAGTTATTCATATAATGATCTGATTGATTGCAATAGTAGCAGATCAGAGTTTAAGAACTTTGGTTCATCATAGGCGGTGGAGGTCACTAAGGATGATTCTGCTGATTTAGTGAGAAGTTATGCAGATTCCTCAACATGATATCCATCTTGTCCTTGGTGTTTCTTATTTCATCAAAGAAACACTCATTCTTGTAATCATACTTGTTGAATTTCTTGTTTAACATTGAATGGAATACTGCAGCAAATAATCCTCATTTAGTTCCTTTTTTACAACAGGTGTACTTTCTTTAGGAACTGAAAGCCTTGAAAGAATCTCTGGAACTGAGGCTCAGTTTGCAAAGAAAAACGGTTTGGGCAAGATACTTCCAAGTTGTCTCTCAAAATTAAATCCATTGGAAAACTGCTTCCTCACATTCACAAGGTGCTCTGCCTTCTCTAGATACTTTTCCCACTTCAAGGGTTCCGCTCCACAAACTAAGTCTTTTTCTTTATTGTTCCTATTCTCAAGGGCTAAAGCTTTAAAAATTTGATGACAAAAGTCTTTGTCAAGAGTGCCTAGATATAGCTCAGCCAACTCATGATTGCTCATGATTGTATTCTCTAACTTTCCAGCCTCATGCTTGAGTTTTAGATGAAACTCAATCAATGTATCATAGTGTTTTTCGCTTGGTGTCTACATAAAAGACACAAACAATCCTTAGGTGCAAAAAGTCACTCCTGGCTTGCCTCAAGACTTCAGGATGGAACCCTAGAACTTGGGTTTTGGACTGATTATAAGTCCCAGCTTTGTACTTGTCCATCTGCATCCAGACCTGTCTTTCTGTATAGATAAGGTAGTAGCACAAAATCTTCTTCTTGATCTGATCTGTTTTTACTTTATTCTGTGCCATTACTTTCTCACATTCTTGAATGTAATCCAAGATTCACGACTTCTTGTAGTGCAGACGGTTCAAGGCATAGTTAGGAGGGAATTGTTTGCTTGTTGGCATACCTTCAAGTCCCTCTCCCTCTCTAATCTCAGGGTTTAAAACATCAGCCATTTCTTCGAATCAAACTGGTCTTGGCAAAGTTCTAGTTTTTTTGTTTCTGTGGGGCTGAGAGTTTGTGGTCTCTTGGCTTGTTCTCTCTTGATCTACTGATTGGATACTTGAGGTCAGATTGTGTGCAATCTTTTTTGATTTCGTCTAGTGAAGTTGATAGGTTATCTAAGCTTTGTAGGGCGCGTTCTGCTGTCTCTTTTTAAGTGCATGCTTAATAGAATGAATGTCTCTAGGGTACACAATGGGGATGCCAGGTGATAGTTCTGCCCTTCAGAAATTAGCTGTATTTCTTCCTTGAGTCCTCAAAGTAATGTGATCAACTTTTAGAGAATCAGAACAATGATCTGAAGTGATAGCTTCTTCTTGATGCTTTCTTTTCTGTTTCTTTACAAGATCACTTGCTTTGAGAGGTGGAATGATGACTTTTTGCACTTCACAAACTAAATAATAGTCTTATAAAGACTGGGTGGCACAAAGGCAAATTGTATGAAGCAATAAAACCAAAGTCAATTGATCTTTTAAGACTCCCCTTTGCAGTGAGCTCCAATAAATGATGTGCAGGTAGCAAACTAGGGCTCTCTAATCAATAAAACTATAGAACTCAAGCACACACACACAACTACAACAACACAACACCAAATACTTTTGTGAAAATAAAGACAGGCAAGGGAGTATAGGTAAAAGCTCTTAGTCTAGTCGACGGAGACTTCTAGAACTCTTCTTGTACAATCGCAAGTTTGAGGGGGAGCTAAGGCTCAACCAGCAACAATAGAAATGCTTCACAAAGTGACTTCACTAACACATGGTAAGGTTCAAGATACAACCGATAATTTTTCAAACAAAGGACATAGCTTTGAGCAACTTTAACACAAAAACGATTCAATAAAATGCAAATGACACGACTCTGATTGACTTTGCAAACTTAAACACTTTTTTTTTAGATACCAGATGGCTCTTGTAGATTCTTGGAAACATGGTTTTGACGCAAAATACAAATGCTAGCTACCTGCTAATGCTATAATAAATAAAACAGAAGTGTATATATATATAATTATAGTTTGGCAAACAGACAAAGAAATAAACAAATGACGGAGACAGAGAGAGATAAGAAACACAATCACATGAAGGTATCAAAGGCCAAGAATTGAGTCTCAAACTTTAGAATGCAGTCCAGGCTCTTTGCGAACCTGTTCTGGACGCAGCTGTTGTTGAGTCTGTGTGGATATTCACCAAAGTATTGCTCCTGGAGAGTGCGCTTTTCTGTTCACAAACCCAATCTGACGAATTGATCTGAGTTTTGGGTGCTTGGCTTCACCAAGCCACACTGCTTCACTACTCTGCTGACTCTTTCTTTCTTTTGGCTGTAGACAGGCTGACCAAGCTTTGGGTAAATGATTACATAAGCTTTAGTTGTGCTTTCTGGTTCTCCAAGCAGGTTTACGAACTTTGAATTAGCTGTCTGACATTGCTCACTGCTTCCATTTCTTCAAATTCAGGTTATATCAATGCTTATTGACTTAGCGGATTGCTCATCAATTCTTAAAGCCACCGGCTGCTTTGGGAAGTCTTTTGCTTAGCAAGTGTCAGGGCAAATTCCCTTGTAATGTGCACAACTCTCCTTAGCATCATACTTTGCCAAGTCAGGCATGCTAGTTAGACTTTGAATAGTATGACTGCATTTCAGATATGTTTGCAAGACCTTTGAAAACTTAAAATGTTGTTGGAGAACCGTCTTACTCAACATTTTTTTGTTCTCTAGGATGTCTGTTTAGTTAACAGTCAGAAATAACTCCAACTTTTATATTTTTCTTCCTTCAAAAGATCTCTTTAATTATCTACGTTGGTTTGCAAACTTTACAAATAGATCCATGAATTTTAGAGGGTGTCTATGCGGACGGCATATCAACAGTAAGTTAAATTTTTTGCATTGATTTTTTTTNGAGCCTGTGACACAAGATGGAAAAGGTGAGAGAGCCAGCAGCAGGTTCCACAATACAGACAGTTATTGCTGGCTAGGGTGTGCATAAGTGAGGACCACAATATTATAAAAAANCACAGTGAAAAAAAATCAAGAACAGCAAGACAACTAATACGCACACAATCCTACACCTAACACCAACTCAAAGTTGAGCCATGCAAAATAAATAGTATGTATAAACCTTTTGTAGTTATGCTGCACCAAAATCAGAGGTGCGAGTATGGGGGTAATGTAGAGTATTAAGAATTAGGCAAATTCTTTCTTATTTACACTGTGGTTTTTGATGTGTTTGTTTAAAGAGCANCATTTTCAGTAAACCAAATGCAAAGGTTGACTTTGTTTACAATTTGCAATAAAAATGTTCAAGCTAAACAAATTTAAATTTGCAATTGCATGTGTCTGGCCTTCTTCTGCCATCATTAAAACCTTGCTCAATATGTGTTTAATACAGGCACATTAAACACAAACTGTAAATAAATGCATTCCTTGCACTTGATTTACTTATAGATTATGCTCATTAAACAAATGCATAAAAAACCACAGTGTCACATTTATTCCAAATAATTGAGGAAACTCAATTGTCGTGCAGTTAATCAATAAGGTTGTATCTTTATAGCTTTGATCTTTTTTTAATTTAATGTCACACTGTGCAAGATAAAAGTCACAAAACTAATTAATTGCATATGCAAATTAACACAAATAAAACAGTAGTAATTCTTTCTGGAAAACTATACTATGAGAGTCTGTCATATATATACTATCTGAAGCCGCACAATCACCAGAGCTTGGTAAATAAGTGTACACAAGATTTATAGATAAAAAGAGTCCAGGCCCCAGCTAAAGAGAGAGATAAAAAGATAAAAAAAAAGTATTGGATATGCCAAGATGCCACCGCGCCACTCTTGCGCTCACACCATGATTATTAAGTAGATTTTTTTTGCCTTTTCTGGTACGCCAAACAAGATGCCAAAGTTGATTGAAGGTGGTTGGTCTGTGGTTATACCAACCACCACCTTGGTGTGCCTTTGCTTGAGCTGCATGAGGAGGAGTTGGACCTCCATCAATTGAATACAGTTATCTTGGAAAATCCTTTGTGACCACTTTCTGGGTTATCTCTTTCCATGAATAACCTTCCTTTCAGAGTACTTTGAGCTCCTTTTTTGTGCCGCACCAGCCATTATGCCGTTTGATGTGCCAAAACCTTGCTGCACATCTCTTTGTATATTTAGAGACTCGTCCCACTACTCTAGCACTGAATATACTTGATTAATGTGAATCTGTACAAGAAGTTAGATATCTTTAGTGCCTAGAAAACCATCTCTATTGCCTAGTAATGAAACTGAGTTGTTCAGCTGCAGGATAGGCCATTTGATCTGAAGTGGCACCAACCAGCTAACTTACTAAACCCTAATCTTGAATATATGGCAGGTGCACCTCTAAGTTGGCAGTCCTCAAGTAAACTCTAACTCTCATAAACTCAAAAGTAGTGCACTTTTTCATTATCTTTTGCACCATACAAGTTATCTTAATACTGGAGTGATTTTGTAGCATAGGGATTGTACAAACACAATTGTTAATTGAATTGTGAATGATTTATTCAATAAACAGGTATTTATTCACAAAAAAAAMCAAACACAGTCGTATCAATGGTGAAGACATACATTGCTCCCACAAGTCAACAATTTGGTGGTTTTGCTGGCCCAAGCGAGCTTCAAGGTGCTCTTGTCCTCATCCTCGTCAAAGGCACCTCTATTATATTCATCCAACTTGCCCTTGGTAGGATCTTCGGACTGAAACTGCAATGTGAATGTTTGGCTTTTGCTAGCCTGAAAATTCTTGAAGAGACCACTGGGTTCCTTTACTTTTTTTTNCACTTGGGTTCTGCTCTAAGTATACAGTAGTTTGAGACACAACCACATTGGTGAGTTTGATAGATGAATTTACTTGTTCTTTTCTGAACCTTTTGAGCTTTCAAAGACGTCATTAGCAGTCTTGCGTTTTAAGTTGTTGGGTTTGGTGACAGCTGATGCAGCAACTATTAAATGTTGAGCATTCACCTCTGCTCTAAACTCAAAGCCTTTCTCAGCCTTCTTCTTTGGTTTGGACTACGTATATGTGTGGTTGAGTAATGGCTTTGTTCTGGAATAGGATAATGTACAAACCTTTAATTTTGGATCTGAGCACTGATGGGCATGCTTGCCACTAGTGACAGCTTCTTCATCCTTATTGTCACTGGCACCCTCCTCATCCTTTTCATAGTTGCCATTGTCCTCACAGTCATAGTCATCTTCTTCAATATACTGCTCTGCTTGACTGGGCAGTCTCAAAGCTGCTGGCGTTAACTCCTCATTTGACTGGGAATCCACCGAGGCCACGGTTGGGTATGCTAGATGTGCTTGCATCGTCATTGTGCTCAAGGTCTGAAGAGATAGTGTGGTCATTGGTGGGCACAGCATCATCTAGGGAAAAGAAAAGCCCTCACTGTCACCATGAGCATTTCTTTCCTTTGAATTACCCAACCCCATGGTGTCTGGTTTGAACATTTTGTTAGACACCAGCAGACTGAAGCATCATAGGCTTCCAAGTCATCAACAGGTGGGGTAACATTGGGTTTGCCACCAACATTTGATGGCTGGATGCAACAAATTAATGAGTTTATCTTGCAGCAAAAGCTTTGTAGGTTGTTGACTTACCACCCTGATAATGACATTCAGTTTGGTCTTTTTTGCTTGAGTGTCAAGTGGTGTTGAGCCTTGATCCTCTCCATTATCAGCAACAATCATGAAGATGAGGGATGAATTACCTGATGGTGCAGGTCTGGTTGTGCTGCAGTCTTTTTCCTGCAAGTGTTCTCTTGATGTAGTTTATCTTCCAACTGGCCAATGCACTTTTGAATTTGATGCTTTGTATGAGCTTTGGCTTGTGCTTCCTCAGCAGCAGCTGTAGCTGCCTCTTTGGCTGCTTTCACTTTTTTGGGCATGCATCAGTTGCTGATCCCAGCCAACATCTTAGTAAGTGGACGATTGAGCACCGCCAATCTGAAAGACCGCCTTTGCAAAGCCATGAGCATGTACATAGATTGGCAGAAGGTCTGAGAGCTGTGTAAGATCAAAGCTTACACATAAATTTTTTTTCGTGCATGACCACAGTGTTCCAATCACAACCTTTTGAGTCTTGCTCAGTTACGCCATTCCAGGTCCTGTCTTTCTGCCTTGTCTCACCGCTTTTGACATGTCCACCAAATTCCCTTGCTTATTTGCTAAACAAGGCTGCAGTAACAGATTCAAGGATCGTGGTGGGTTGACCAACCATGTCCACACCTACCACCAAAATCTCAACCTCATTGTCAAGCCTCCGAGTCTGGCACCATCATTGCCCCTATCTAGTCCTCCCTCTCCATTTCCTCCTGCAATGGTCAACTCAAATGATTTTACACTCAACAAGCCTCTATATCAGCCATCTTCCCTTAGACCAAACCCTCCATTCCAGCTATCCCCTACCTCAGAGTCAAATCATCACAGTCAGCAAAATTATCACCTTCAACTAATTGGTAAGTCTTGGTAGATTCTTTGGAAATTTGTGGGCATTCATTGACTACATTATTCAGATATTCCCACTGATGAACACAGAAACCCTCTTTCTCCTGGCTCCCCTCCTGCTGCATGCCTAGAAGACAATGATGACCTGTGATATCCATTTGATGGTGAAAGCAGATTTTGTCTGGCAGATTTCCTCTTTTGTGAAGAAGAGAAGATCGATTATTTGCTTGAAATATGGGCTCTTGACAAGGCAAAACATGATGATTTGGCGCTGTTCAACTCATATGCTCAGATGTATAATGCCATCAATGCAATTGAGTTTGGTGATGCCCCATAGCAGTTGTTCTCGATGAATTTTGCCAACGACAACATGCATCCTGCTGACACCCCTTGAAAGACAGCATCATATGAAGTCTGGTATTGAGATCCTGCCCAGGTCATCAGCAATATGCTTGACAACCCGGACTTTGACAGCCAGTTTGACTATGCACCATTTGTGGAGGTTGATGAAAGAGGGCAGCAGTGGTGGAGTGATTTGATGTCAGGCAATTTTTCCTGGAGACACAGTGTACATCTCTCGACTCATGTCATTCAATTCTTCACTGTCTAACTTTTTTNCTGATCTTTAAGATTGCATCTATAATGAAGATCATACTTGAAAGGAATGTATGTTATGTCCAGTCATTCTGAGCAGTGATAAGACAACTTTATCTGTAACAACAGGTTATGTTGAATATCATCCCCTCTATCTTTCAATCAGCAACATCCACAACACTGCCTGGCGAGCTCATCATAACACTGTTGTTCCTATCAGCTTCCTTGTTATACCAAAGAGTGGGTGAAGAACCATGGCTTGCACCAGGCATTACTGACCAGGTCTTGTTTGCAGATGATTAGAAGTATGACAATAATACTGCATTTTGCAAATTCAAGCGAGAGCTCTATTATACATCAATCTCATGCATTCCTTAGCCTCTTCAAAATAGTATGATAACACCTGTAGTCCAATGCTGTCTGGATGGTCACTTTTGTTGGGTCATATATAAGTTGGCAGCTTATATCGCTGATTATCCTGAGCAATTTGCTCTGGCAGAGATTGAGCAAGAATGGTGTTCAAAATGTGTTTTTCTTTTACATTCAAATCCCTCAAGCTCACTGTTTTGTAGATGCACTGGAATGAACAAGGACCTGGATGGTCCATCAGGTTGTTGAACATGTGAATTCGCAGAGGTCTTAATTCAGAAAGTGGAGAGGCGCAATTCCTGCGAAATTTGATGGGTTTGTATATGTTTGTACTTACCTTTCCAGATGTCCTGATTTCTGCAAATCAATCTATATCCAACTTTTATGTAGTAACCTCACTCAAAGAAGCAAAAATGTGGTCCAAATATCATTGTTTCAGGATCACGCCAATCTGAATTCGCAGAAGCGCGCCGCTGCAGGAGCTATTAGATAAAAATGATACTTGCGGGAAGAGTATCTTGAAATCAACTGGCCCAAACCCAAGGTATTCAAAAAACATAGCTATGTGCAAAGTTTGAGATGAAGGTAAGCATTCTGTCGCGTGGAATTTGGTTTTGACCAAAAGTGCCCCGAACACACTCATTTAGTGTTACGTAAGTCGCGCAAAGCGCGTTGCGCACCCTCGTATCAGCGAGATACCTACCCCTAGCTGCGGCTACCTCACACTCGTTTGTTCTTTTTCAACTCTAATATGCATCATTAATTTTTCCAATGGGAAAGGACCTCAAAAAAAAGCGTAAAAAGCCAACAAAACTCCAGAAAGAAGCTAATAAACGAGCTCTTGAGGCTGCACATGAAGCGCGCCGAAAGGTCAAAACCAGGCATGGAATGCTGGATGAGGATAGGGAAGAGTGTTTAGAGGAGAGAGTGGAGGAGTACCGGAAGGAGAGGGATGAGTACAAGAAGAAGTACTGGGACGAAAGAAGGAAAACTATTCAACTTCAGAAATCAAGGCAGCGATTGAAGGGGAGGCTCAAGGAGGTGAAGGCAGGCAAGCGTTGCGCACAACAGGCTCTAGAAGCAAAGGATATGAGTCTCAAGAATCTCCAGAACGACACCAGCCACTTACTCTGCACACTCCAAGAAAAAATCAACAATCTTCACGAGGCATGGAAACGTGTTGTTCAAGACCGCACCATCTTCAAGAAGCGGGCTGAAAAGGCCAAAGAATCTCTCAGAAAACACATCTGAGTCATTTCTCAAAGAAGGCCTCACCTTTACCATCTAATGAACAAAGGTGTATACACTCGTGAAGCACGTGAGCTTGCCCGCTATCTGGTTCGGTCAGGAACGGCAGAGAAAAATGTTGGTCAGGCTCTGCAGGAGATTGCAAAAGTGTTCAGGGTAGAGGTTGATCAGAGAATGGATAGGCGTACCGTTCAAAGAGCAATCTTAGAGATTGGGATTGCGGCAGACATCCAGCTGGGATACGAAATGGCTCAAGCAAGCAGTGAGTGCATTGCAGACCTCAAAATTGGGATGACACTTACATTCTTCATAGAGCTTGTCTTTAGTTCAGACTCGACATCACACAAGCACATCGAGTACGAAGCAAGGACAATTGCTCTCGAGGTCATTGACTACACAAAGCCAGGCTCCAAACCCGCCTGGAAAATGCGCAGCTTTGGAGTTGGGACCTTGGTCAATCATACTAGTGAAACCCAAATCAATGGCCTGCACCGGCGGCTTGAAGAAATCGCAGACATTTTCAATTCTTCACCTCTTGCAAAGCAGGAAGGGCTTACATTCAACCCCAACGACTTCATGTACGGCTCATAGGCACCAGCGGCAATCATGCTGCTGACCAGAAGAAAGGCCACGAGCTCCTGAGGGCGTGGCGAAGGAGGGTGATATTTCGTCGAATGGGAGAGGAGGCCCTGCTTCGGATGGACATCTACCGCTTACTGGCTCTTCTTGCTCCAATGAAATTGAAGCAAATCGAGCTGCGTGGAGGCCAGGCAGCATGGAATAGCCTGACAGAGGATGAGAAGGCTGAGGCGGATGTCGAGATAGTTGAGGAGGTTGGAAAGCAGGTTTTCAAGAACCTCCCAGAAGACGAGCAGGAGAGGATGCTTCGCTTCATCTGAACAGGCTGTTGCATGCATAAGGACCTAAACTGTGTCAAATGGGGGGATCGAGCAATGCAGAGCATGTGGGTGGAGAAGGGACTCACTCGGCCTATTTTGCTTGCAAACCGGGATAATGCTGCTATCCTCGAAAAGCGAGTGGCAGGCAGCGAGCCATCAGCAGTGGAAAGGCAGGCGGAGGAGGTCTCCAAGTGAGGAGCAAGCCATGCAACAACACTAGGAGGGATGATCTGTCGGAACAAAGACAAGAAGAAGGGCCAACAAGATACATACAACTACTGGATGGAGACCAACGTTGGTGTTCACATTCCATTCCCCGACGTCAGCAATACTCGTTACGGCTCCCATGGCGAAGCAAGTGCGACCATCATTGTTTATCGGACCTATTTTATTGAATTCATGTGGTCAGTACGCGAGACGAAAGATAAAATAGGATACACCAACATCGAGAAGAATTTCGCCCTGTCTCTTGAGGACAAGCCAACCCTCGTCGAAATGTGCACACTCGCACTCTATTCCATCGCAGTTTCACGACCTTTCATGGCGATGGTCAGACAAAAGCAAAACATTCTTGATCTCGAGCCATTCTTCAAGAGAAAGGTTGATTTTCTCACCAAAATAGAAGACAACCCGACGATTTGGACAACTGAAGGCCAGCCGCACTCTGAAGCGTCACTCTCTGGAGAGGAGTGGGATGCGTGGAGCCTGAAAGTCCTTGATGCCGTTCGTACACTGGCCAAGGACCTTTCGAATCTCGATGACGCCGTTAAAGCTTTCGTCAGAGGCGCACGCACAGCCTTCGTCGAAAACTTCTCGGATGAATTCAAGCCAGGTGGGGAGATTTCAAGGATGAGTCCAGAAGAACGGGCCAAATACTTCTTTGCGTCGACGAATGACATCAACGAGGGGGCACTAGGGAGCTGGAGGCTGGCACAGCGGCGTCGCGCAGCGGAAACACTCCATAAATTCAACTCCAGCTTCAAAGCGTCACAGAACAATACAGAAGACTTTATTCGGGCGGTTTTGACGGAGGAGAGTGATGAAGTTTACCTGAGAAAGGAAGCGAGGGCATTGGATGAGAGTGGGGTTGCCGCAGAGCTCAGGGAGGAGCAGACTCTGGCAAATCGGAAGAAGGCAGAGGAGAATCGGAGGAAAGAAAATGCACGTGTCGACCGTCTTAAATCCAAAGAGGACGCCATTACGCAAATGTCGAAGAACCTTGTTCTGGAAGCTCACCTAATCGATCGCCTCAAGGCCGATGAATTGAATCGACAGCTTGATTACCATCACGATGCCGAGAAGCAACTCGGGCTCCCTACAGTCATTCCTTTGAAGTCTCATATGAAAAACAACACAACTCGCATTATGGAGCTGCAGAAAGCAGCTGCGCGATACCTTGAATGCGGTCATAGCCTTCAAGTTCCTTCCCCTCAACCAGATACTACTAATAGTACTAGTACCGATACCTTACAAGATGAGTTACATTATGAGTCAGATCATAACGATGACTATGTGTAATTTAGCACCCTTAATACTTCATCATACGGTTGCATTTACGTTCAAGGCTGGCGCTACCAACCACATTTCGATCGTTAATGGGCGCGACGCGACGATTTCGCACTTTTTGCAGTGGCTGTGGTATTAGTCAGCCGCCGTTTCCGTTACAGTGATTGCGCCTCCCCACAGAAAGCAGAAGGGGATGGCAGATGGTTATAGGATTCCTATGGGTTGAATAATGATATTTTGGTATGTAATTTTTGCAGGCCTGCTCCTGGCACTAACACAATTCCAGCTGTTCACCTATGACTTCTTGTGCTGATATCCACAAGATGCTTACCTCTGACTTCTTTCATCAGGTCATCAAAGGGACCTTTAAAGATCATCTTGTAACATAGGTTGGTGACTATCTCATCCTGGAGCATGGTGAGAAGCGTGCAAATGAAATCTTGGATGATATTGATTGTTAGTGAGTGTACAGTTTGTGCTGAGTTTTGTTGGTTAATTCTTACATTGATTTTTTAGCATTGCTGTGGCACCCCTCTTTCTTAGACTACAGCGCTTCCCTCAAAGGCGTCAATTCAAGCAATGGACTGGTGATGATTCCAAGGCTTTGATGAAGGTTAGTCTCCCTCGCTTTTGTGATTAACTTATTTGATGTTCACTACAATAGGTCTACCTCCCAGCCATCAGAGGTCATGTACCTAACGAGATGGTTCAAACCATCGCCTCATTTCTTGACTTTTGTTACTTTGCTTGGCACACAGATATCACTGAAGATAGATTGAAGACTCTGGATACTGCTCTCCAGTGGTTTTATGCATACCAAGAGATCTTTCATCAATCTGGTGTCCAACCAACTGGATTTTCCCTCCTTTGCCAGCACACACTATCCCACTACTGGACACTCATTGAAGACTTTGGTGCGCCAGGGGGACTCTGCTCCTCAATCACCAAGTCCCGACATATTACGGCCGTCAAGAGACCCTGGTGGCAATCCAATTGCTACAAGGCTCTAGGCCAGATGTTGCTGACAAACTAGCATTTGGATAAGTTGGCTGGCGCTTGAGTGTAGTTTGTTCAGAAAGGTCTCTTAAGCCCATCACATCTGCTCCCTTTGCCTCTGATTGAAACTGTGCACCAGGGCCAGGTTTTAGAGGTCAATGGTGAATGGGAGACTGTCAATGATGATTGTATAGGTTTTGTTGAGGGTAATGTAACCTTTGCTCCCTACCATAGTAATTTGGTCATAAACTCAGCCCCAAAACCCCACTAATCTAAATTTCAATCCAGTTCATGGTAAGGTATATCCCAAAACCCTTCCAAAACTTGCCCACATGATTCATCAACCCCAGTTACCTGAGCTGGCACGGTGTTTCCTTTATGATCAACTTCACTGCTCTCAGCCCTTGCCAGCTACCGACTCTGACTCAGAAGACAACAATAGGCTATGACTACAGCACTCAGCAATCATTGTCCCTTTCAATCACCACCAATGTATACCTGGATGAATCCACGTCTACCATTCTGCAATATTGACTTTCTATGCCCCAAGTGACTACTCAGATCAGCAAGGAATGCAATGTGAGTGGATATGGTCTGTACCATCCTGAAGGAAGAGGGGTGAGTGCTGAGACTGTGCTCTTGTTGTTTTGGATCGATCAAAACCCAGGATGAGAGGAATGGGTATTGTTCCAAGTCCACCTATTTTTTTCATTTGCTCATAGCACCATGACATATCCATGTGCCTTTGTTGACTGGTTTTGTACCTGGGGTCGTGGGCCACTGGACTGTGGCAAGTAGTGCCAGAATATGAGCATGGCAATTGTGTTCAGAGTGTCATTCATTTTGACTCTCTTCTGCATGGTGTCATTTCTTGCCTGTTTTCAGGAAGAATCACCTTCCTGTAGCTTTTGATCCTCAGGATACGCTTGATGCTTTTCACTCCTACTATGTTAATAGAAATGCTGATCACCACACTCATGAAATTATTTATTGATTGTTGTCCCTGTCCATAGACTTGTAGTATCTCAACTAATCATTGAGGTTTCAAAATATTGACTTGGGGTGGCAAGCGTGATTGTGTTACACTGTGACATATGACACTTTCTGCCAGCATGCTTGCTTTCTTATCGGCCTGTTCTTGACCATCACCACATCCATTGGGCAGCTGCCTTGCAGTAGACATAAGGTGTGGCTACGGCCTTTCAAACTCTACGCAATCAGCTAACTCATTGAGTTATAGCTCTGTGCTTGCACTTCATGATTCCCAACTGTCCCTCAGCACTGGCTCTGTGACTATTAGCAGGATGATACCCCCTCTTGTTCAAGCAATGATGTGCAGGTAGAAAACTAGGGCTCTCTAACCAACAAAACTATAGAACTTACACACACACACACACAACTACAACAACACAACACACCAAATACCTTTGTGAAGATAAAAACAGGCAAGGGATATAGGTAAAAGCTCTAAGTCTAGTTGACAGAGGCTTCTAGAACTCTTCTTGTATGATTGCAAGTTCAAGAGGGAGCTAAGGCTCAACCAGCAAAGATAGAAATGCTTCACAAAGTGATTTTGCTAACACATGGTAGAGTTTGAGATACGATGGATAACTTCGCAAACAGAGGACACGGCCTTGAGGAACTTTAACGCAAGAACAATTCAATAAAATGCAAGCGACACAACTCTGATTGGCTTTGCAAACTTAAACACTCTTTTCTCAATAACAGATGGCTCTCGTAGATTCCTGGAACATGGTCCCGACACAAAATACAAACGTTAGCTACCTGCTGATGCTATAATAGATAAAACAGAGACATTTATATATGCAATTATTGTTTGGCAAACAGACAAAAAAACAAACAAATGACAGAGAGAGAGAGAGATAAGAAACACAATCACATAAAGGTATCAAAGGCTGAGAGTTGAGTCTTGAACTTTAGAGCACAGCCCAGGCTCTTTGCGAACCTGTTCTGGATGCAGCTGTTGTTGAGTCTGCATGGATATTCACCGAGGACTGCTCCCAGAGAGCATGCTCTTCCATTTGCAAACCTAATCCGACGAATTGATCCAAACTTTGGGTGCTTGGCTCCACCAAGCCACACTGCTTCACTACTCTGCTGACTCTTTTTTTCTCTTGGCTGTGGACAGGCTGACTGAGCTTTGGAAAGATGACCACATAAGCTTTAGTTGTGCCTTCCAGTTTTCCAAGCAGGTTCGCAAATTTTGGATTAGCTGTCCAACATTGATCACTGCTTCCGGTCTTTTCAATTCTGGTCATGTCAACACTTATTGATTTAGCGGATTGCTCATCAATTCTTGAAGCCACTGGCTGCTTTGTGAAGTCTTCTGCTTAGCAAGTGTCAGGGCGAATTCCCTTGTAATGTGCTCAACTCCCTCTAGCATCATACCTTGCCAGGTCAGGCATGCTAGTTAGACTTCAAACAGTATAACTGTGTTTCAGGTACATTTGTGAAACCTTTGAGAACTTATAGTGTCATCACAAAACCGTCTTACTTAATGTTCTTTTGTTCTCTAGGGTGTCTGCTTAGTTGACAGTCAAGGATAACTCCAACTCTTATATTCCCCTTCCTTCAAGAAGATCTCTTTATTTATCTATGTTGGTTCGCAAACTTTACAAATAGATTTGTAAATTTTAGAAGGCGTCTACACAGATGGTGTATCAGTGACACCTGGCAACCTTCCCTCTCCCTACTCTCTGACCTCCGATTCCAAGCTTTCAGCAGCACACTGGCTTCCACCCTTGTTCAGTTCCAACCTTGCTCCATCAAGCATTGTTTCTCTGTTGACTGCACAGCCTGAGCAGGATCTGGTGACAGCTGGGCCTTGCTCCATTCCTAGCTCATGGGAATCAGAGCCTGCAGTAACAGTGCCCAATCCTGAGCAAACCCCTTCAACAAGTGCCGTAGCTTCAGTTGCTGGCTCATTGAAGGATTTGGACGGAGGCATTGAAGTAGAAGTGGAGAGTTGAAGGCTAATGGAGAAATCAGCACCAGGCTTGGAAGCACTCCAGAAGCAGTATGATTAGCTTGCTCACATGCTTCAAGTGACCCAGCTTGTGCTTACCGCCTTGTCATCTGCCTTCAAGCTGCAGTCTACAGTTGTCAGCAGCTTGAAGCATTTCCTCATTCAACATAATATTGAAATCCCTATGCAACTTGCCCATTTAACCACCATAGTTCAATCTCCTTCACTCCCACCATCAACCCTATCCTAAGCTTGACAGTTATCTTCCAAGTCATGCCCTAGGCTTTCCATCTTTTACCAGCTTTTCTATTTCATTACCTGGATTTTTTGACTTCATTGTACTATAGCATGACTAGCATTAAGTGTTTCATGTACTTCTTTGTATATCAAGCACTGATTTCAATACAATAAAACCTCTGCTTCATCATTCATACTCATAGGCACCTTCTGGTTTCCTTACAAAATAATGAACTATATTGTGCTGGAATCTGATTGACTAGGTTATCTGCAACACTAAGTGACTAGTGAGCCTGATCATATAGTGAGTTTAATCTACTTAGCCATTTCTAGTCATTTCTAGTAATCCCTAGGAACGGCTAGTGATTTTAGCAGGTGGACGTTTTGCTGATTAGTACTTCTGGTCAAGAAGAGCAAGCATGGCAGTAAGCTTCAGAGTCAATGGAGGGCACAGGATAGCAACATGGGCAGCGTCAATAACATCTTTGATGAGGTTACATACTATAAATGATCCAAGACAGATCTTTGTCTCTGGTCTTAAGACAAAGTAGATCTTGACAAAAGAATCAAGTATTTGCTGTCTAGTTTGGTCTTAGTGTAGATTTCAACAGTCATGCACTAGAAAGAAGACTAGTGCCTGGAAGAGGAATAGGAGGGAATTTTATACAAGTAAGCAAAAGTGTAGATTCTTGAGAACAAGCTAAGGAGTTATCACTCAGCTTGTGCTGCCTATATACTACAATTGTTATTGTGAGGCATGCAGTCCTGCTAAGTAATCATCTGTTGTTTGTAGTCCAAAGTTATTAAGTACACAATTTGGTATTACAAAGTACCAAACCGCAGTCAACATTTGCAGTCCTAGTGTTACTAAGAGAAAGAAAGGTACTACTGGGGTTATTACATAACAATAAAAGAATTAACTTTATGATAGGAGTCTGAGGTGAAGGCCTTTCAGCATACGCTTCTGTGTCAGGGTCAAGGCTATGAGAGGGGATTTAACAGAGACATATATACACTAACTTGGAAGAATAGTTGTCTCACGCATCATCGAGCATTCCGTATTAGATTCCTGGTCAATGACACCTGTTGCAGATAACATGTCTGGATGGTGGCTTTATTACCATCTTGTGTACTGCCTACATAAATACCCAAGAGATTTAATCAGACAGATTTTCTGAAACACAACACTCTTTGGGAAAGTTGCTCCAAATAGGCAACTAAAATTCTGCCAAACCTAAATAACTTTGTGAAAACCAATGGAAGATGGCCAAAGAAAATTACAAAATTAATATCTAGTATTGCCACCATTAGCCTTATAAACGGTGTATACTTGCTCAGGCAACGACTCATACAACTTGTCAATAAAATCAAGCTTGATTGCATACCATTTTTTCTGCAGTGCCACCCACATATCCTCTGCATTGTGTGGCTGTGACTGTCATGCTCTTATGTGGTGGTCAAAGTGGTCCCAGAGGTTCTCCATAATGTTGATATCAGGACTATTTGGAGGCCAGTCAAAGACATCAATCTTTTTCTTAAACCATGCCTTCCCAATCTTGGCTGTACGCTTTGGATCATTGTTGTGCTGGAAGTAGAAGTTGCAGGGATTCATGCCATGGTGTTTGTAGGTTCCCAACATGTCATCTTTCAATATCTTGCAGTATAGCTCCTTGTTGAGATTCCCTTCAATCCATACAATGTTGCCAACACCACATGCTGTGATCATCCCCCAGACTGTAATCTTCCCACCACCATGCTTCACTTTCTTCTTGGTATACCAAGGATCCAAATGCTCTCCAGGCCTCCTCTACACCCACTCCATTCCATCAGAGCCAAAAAGGTGGAAGTTAGACTCATCTGAAAAATTGACAGCCCTCCAATTCTCTACCGTTGTCGGAAAATTCCGACCGCCCATTAGAGGCTGTTGCCGCCGGCGGCAACAGATGCCAGTCTGGTCTGTGTTGCCACCAAAGGCAAAGATATTACACTGGCTGTGGCCTCACCATTGGACAGGTGTTGGCACCGTGTTGCCATCAACTGAACCCAGCCAGTAAATGGGTGCCAACGGCTGCCAACATTTGGCACAGAGCCAAACGGACCAGCCATGTGACCGCCGTTGGACGGGCCGGTCAGACTTTTCCAACAGTCTATCCAAGCTGTGCTTCTGCCCACTTCCTCTGCACATGTAGGTTCTTCTCTGAGATGAATGGAACTGAGGCTTGCATATATGCATGCCTCTCTTCCAGTTTAAGTGCTGACCTAACTGTGTTCACACAGACCTCTCAGTAGTGTTAGCACAGTCCTCATTTTTAAGGTGGTGTAGGGCNAACCCTTTGATTGCAGGCTGTTAGCTTGCATGGTTGCCCTGAGCGCACTCCTACATCATTGTAGTTTTCCTTGTCTGCATAGCGTGCATAGATCCGGTTAATTGACCATGCTGTCAGCACACGGCCATTTAGTAAGTGCTGGAGTTCTTTGTTAATATCTTCAATAGGAAGGTTGCATTGTTTGAGAGTGCAGATAATGGCCTTCTCCACAGGATTTGTCTGTGGGGCCATAGAGAGGAGGTGTCAACAGTAGATGGGTTGTGGAATAGGTTGATGTTGAGTGGACACATCAACATTGACTTTCGCGATGTGTTTTGATTAAGATCACCTGATTAGCACACCACCAGATGCCAGCCCAACCCTTCCTTGTGTTGCTATTCAAGGCAGGGCTTAGATATTTTAACAGTGCATAACGCACATCCATTATTTTCTGTTAACAGAGTATTTTTAATTTTATGAGTGCTCCTGAATATTTTATATAGTGAATGCTGCAAAAATGATAGTGGGACAACTATTCTTCTGAGTTAGTGTATATGTAATTATTGTTTGGCAAACAAACAAAGAAATAAACAGATGACAGAGACAGAGAGAGATAAAAAATACAATCACATGAGAGTATTGAAGGCCAAGAGTTGAGTCTTAAACTTTAGAATGCAGCCCAGGCTTTTTGCAAACCTGTTCTGGATGCAGCTGTTGTTGAGTCTGCATGGATATTCACCAAAGATTGCTTCCAAAGACCACGCCCTTCTGTTCACAAACCTAATCTGACGAATTGATCCAAGTTTTGGGTGCTTGGCTCCACCAAGCTCTACTACTTCACTACTCTGCTGACTCTTTATTGACTCAGTGGATTGCTCATCAATTTACAAAGCCACCAGCTGCTTTGTGAAGACTTTTACTTAGTGAGTGTCAGGCAAATTCCCTTATAATGTGCACAACTCCCTCTAGTACTGTATTTTGCCAGGTCAGGCATGCTAGTTAGACTTCAAATAGTATTACTATGTTTCAGATACATTTGTGAGACCTTTGTGAACTTAAAGTGTTGTCACAGAACTGTTTTATTCAATGTTCTTTTGTTCTTTAAGGCGTCTGCTTAGTTGACAGTCAGAGATAACTCCAACTCTTATATTTCCCTTCCTTCAAGGAGATCTTGTTCATTATTTAAGTCAATTTGCAAACTTTACAAATGGGTTCATGAATTTTAGAGGGTATCGGTGTATCACTGGCTACTCTGTGAAGGCTTCTGCTTAGCAAGTGTCAGGGCAAATTCCCTTATAATGTGCACAACTCCTTTTAGCACTGTACCTCACCAGGTCAAGCATGCTAGTTAGACTTTGAATAGTATTACTGCATTTCAGATACATTTGCAAGACCTTTGTGAACTTAAAGTGTCGTCGCAGAACCATGTTACTCAATGTTCTTTTGTTCTCTAGGACATCTGCTTAGTTGACAGTCAGGGATAACTCCAACTCTTATATTTCCCTTCCTTCAAGAAGATCTCTTTGATTATCTATGTCAGTTTGCAAACTTTATGAACAGATTTGCAAATTTTAGAGGGTATCTATACAGGTGGCATATCAGTGTATGCCAAGTTCTGGCTGGACGGTTCCATTTAGTTATATATCTGTTACACATTGCTATATTTTCTCTGTTGAATCAACTCTCTTTCCTTACACTGCGGTTTTTTATGTGTTTGTTCAATGAGCACATCTTAAGCAAGTCAGGTGCAAGGAATGCATTTGTTTACAGTTTGTGTTTAATGTGCCTACATTGGACACATATTGAGCAAAGTTTCAGTGGTGGCAGAAGGAAGCGAGACACATGCAATGCAAATTTGAATTTGCCTAGCTTGAACATTTGTATTGCAGACTGTAGACAAAGTCAACCCTTGCATATGGTTTGCTTAAAATGTGCTCTTTGAACAAACACATCAAAAACTGCAGTGTTATCCCCTCACCACTGTCTCTGTTTCTTAAGTCTGATCTTGAGCCCCAATATCCAGTAAATCTCCTCTCACAGCCTTGACCCTGACACAGAAGCGTATGCTGAAAGGCCTTCATCTCAGACTCCTATCGTAAAGTTAATTCTTGCATTGTTATGTAATAACCCCAGTAGTACCTTTTTTTTTCTCTTATTAACACTAGGACTGTGAATGTTGACTGCAGTTTGGTACTTTGTAATACTGAACTGTGTACTTAGTAACTTTGGACTACAGACTATGAACAATTACTTAGCAAGACTGCACAATTACCAATGAATGCCTTAGCACAGACTGCGGCATAGTAACAATTGTAGTATATAGGCAGCACAAGCTGAGTGATAACTCCTCAGCTTGTTCTCAAGAATCTACATTCTTGCTTACTTGTATAAAATTCCCTCCTATTCCTCTTCCAGGCACTAGTCCTCTCTCTAGTGCATGGCCATTGAAATCTACACCAAGACTGAACTAGACAGCACATACCTGATCCTTTTTCTCAAGATATACCTTGTCTTAGGACCAGAGACTAAGATCCATCTTGGGTCATTTATAGTATGTAACCTCATCAAAAATGTTATTGACGCTGCCCAAGTTGCTATCCTGCACCCTCCATCAACTCTGCAGCTTACTGCTGTGCTTGCCCTTCTTGACAAGAAGTAGTATAGCAAGCAATCCTCCGAGCTCCTCCAACAACTCTGGACCCTCGCAAGCTCTAACCCCCCAACAATCATCCCAAGTGCTCCGTCCGCTATTTCTGCTTTGCCTGACACTCAGGCCCTTTCTGACCTTTGAGTGGCCAAGTGCAAGAGAGTCTCCTCCTTTCTCTGACAATAAAAGCAAAGCAAACAAAGTGGCGATTCCCCGCCTGATGCTGTCACTGTGGTGCATCAAAAGACTTTGATTGTACTCTAGGGCTGGTGCACAAATCACAACAGTTGTACTCAGTCTCCCTATTGCACCACTCCTTGCACCACTATCTGAGAGGCTTCCGTCCTTTTTTAGCAAACAGTGGCAACTCCGTGTACAAGCATGTGGTTTAGGGTTTGGGTTTTAGGGTTAGTTTCAGGCTTAGGGTTAGGGATTAGGGTTAGACTTAGAGTTCAGTTAGGGGTTAGGTTAGAGGTTAGGCTAGGTATATCAAACTTCTGCGCCAAAGGCACAGTCATTTTTGGTCCTATTCTGTCAACTTTTGAAGTAAATTTAAGTTTTCAGGTAATTTTAGGTCAGTTACCCAGCAGGGGGGTAAGTATACAGTAGAGGAGCACCCTTGTATGTTTTCTTTGTTGTAAATCAAAAAATGATATGTTATAACAGCGCTGACAGGGTGTTTGACAGAGCATTTGGTGCACCACTCACGTGCCTACAACCCTGAATGATCATCCCTAGGGGTGGACAACAACCATTGTGAATCTTGCACCACATGACAACTTCAATTGTTGTGATTGGTGCATCATTCCAACAGGACCAGCTGGATTCCCTCTCCCCAGAACCTGCTGGGCCTTCAACCTGACCAAGGCTGGTTAACACCACTCATCTTCAAGGAGGATCTGGAAGACTGCTCGCTATAAGCGAGACAGTAAACACTCACAAGTAAGCTTGAGTGGTACGACGTTAGATTCTGGAGCTTTTGAGTACAGATGAGAGTACAAAGAAAAGGAATGTCCGATCGTAATACGAAGGATACGACTTTATAGTATCTAATAGATCAGGTGACCGTTCCGTCCCTACATTCTCCCCACCTCTAAAAAATTAAACACAATGCAGGAGCGAAAGAAAAATTTCTGAGATAAATGTTATGGAGTGAAAAAAAACAAGATAAAGCAAAGTGCCCTTATTAGCGTAGGGGCATTAAAAACCCCAGTGGGGAAAAGTCAGCCGTCGGCACCGGAAGATGAAGATGTAGTACCCAGCCCTCCTTCCACCAACACTTCGTAATCGTCTAATGCTTGACATTCTTCGACTTCTCTTGCTGGAAGCCACGTATCACATTCTGGTCCATAGCCTGCCCATCTCACCAAGTATTGTAAACCTCGACCCCTTTTCCTCACCTCTAAGATCCTCTCCACTTCCCATTCCTCGGTCCCTTCAGGTGTCACCACAGGACCAGGTCATCATCATTCCCTGTCCAGCCACTTCTCTGCGTTATTTTCGATGAAACACTTCAGCCATGCCACATGGAACGTCGGGTGGGTATTGGAATGTTCTGGGAGAAGAAGAGTGTAAGTGGAGGTATCGAGGTTTCGATCGAGAATGAGATAAGGCCCGTCAAAACGGGGCATGAACTTAGCGACTCGTTTTGCTCCTTTTGCCATATATTCCCTCCTCCTATGTCTTGTACACAGCCACACCTTCTCGCCGACCTCGAATTTTGGGTCGTCGGCCCTCGTCTTATTAGCCTCCGAAGATTGGTCCACCTTAGCCTTGAGTAATGCATCCTGTGCATCGGACACCACATCTTGTAAGTTTGTCAGGGCGCTGAGCGTGTCGTCCAATAAAGGACTCCCCGCAGCCTTTACCAATGAGGGGAACAACCGAGGGGAACAACCAGTCTTCAAAAAAAAACGGCGAGTAACCTGTGGACGCGTTAATGGTGTTCATAATTGCGAAACGTACTTTTGGCAATGCTTTTGCCCACCCCTTCTGGGAGCGCTCCACAAAGTACCGCAATGCCTGAACTACAGTCTTGTTCGTTCGCTTGCTGGATCCGTCCGTTTGAGGGTGGAAGGATGTCGAATACTTCAGCTTGATACCTGTTAACGCATGCAAGGACCGCCAGAAGGACAAGGTGAACAATTTGTCACGGTCCAAAACGATGTCATCCGGCATCCCATTCTCGCAATACCACCTATTGAAGAAAATCTCGGCCAATTCTGGCGCCGTCAACGTGGCCTTGCATGGAATCACCTGTATATCAGAACCGAGACGATCAGTGATAGTGAGAATGGTGTCATATCCGTCGTCAACGGGCAAAGGCCCCACGAAATCCATCGCAATGGAGCGGCACCTGCCATCCGGGACAGGCAGAGGATGTAGAGGACCGGCGGTCCTCTTTGTAGCGTCCTTGTTGCGTGCACAATCCTCGCAGGCAGGGATGTAACCGACCTCCAAGTCCGTCCGCATGTTAGGCCAATAGTAGTCATCCCTAAGTGCAGCATACGCTTTCTTGAAGCCGAAATGCCCCAGTTTGTCGTGGGCCAACTGGAACAGGATCCCCCGCAGATTCTGAAAATTAGGAATGATCAGTCTGTTATTCACAAACCACAATCCGTTCTCATTTCGGAACGAGGACATCCCCCGTGCCGCGCTTTCGAACTTTCGGCACCAAGGGTCCATTGCGTAACCCTTCTTGACCAATTTGACAAACTCGCCATTCATTGTGACGTCTTTTTGCGTCAAGGATGCAGGAGCAGCCGACCGTTGAGTCTTGAGTAGGTCTGTAATGGCACAGACAGTGTTAGCCCGATCTACGGCTAGCACTACACACACCGGATACGCCTTGAATGACCCCTCAGCCTCGTCCTCGGCAAACTTCTCCTCGAAGACCTGCCTGGCAAGCTCTTCAGCCTCGGCTGTCTGCGTCGTTGTGGGCAAGCGGGACAACGCATCCGTGACAGTGTTATCTTCCCCCTTGACGTAAACAATCCGTCCCTCGAACTGGGACATATACTCCATCCAACGGGCCTGGCGTCGCGAAAATTCTCGCTGTCGGTGAAAATTCTCCAGGGTCCTATGATCAGTGTAAATGAAGAACTCTGTACCTAGGAGATCCGCTCTCCATTTTTTCAGTGCCGTCACAATGGCCAAGAGCTCCTTCTCATGCACTGGATAATTGAGCTCGGCACCCCAAAGCGGAACCGAATCAAACGCGACAGGCCTTGCCGTTTCCCATGAAGGACCGTAGGACAGTACTGCGCCAATACGATAGTCACTGGCATCCGTCGTGACAAAAATCTTGTTGTCCCTTGGGTTTGCGTGGTCGATCACTGTTAGGCACTCGGGAGAGATGACCAGCCGCTTAATAGCGTCGAATGAGTTTTGATGGTCCACCGTTCAGGCTGGGAACTTCTTGTCACATTCCTTTGTCGTCAAGGTGTTGAGAACCATCGTGTGTTTGGCCAACCCTGGCAAAAATGCTGCAAGATACCGCACAAGGCCAAGAAATTTACGGACATCCGTACTAGAATTCGGTACCGGCCATGATACAATCTTCTCAATTTTGCTTCCGTCCGGGGTGATCCCATCACTTGATACAATGTGTCCAAGGAAGTTAATCGAAGTCTGCATGAACTTGCACTTCTTTGGGTTGAGGTACAACTTGTGCTCACGGAGAGCTTCTAGCACTAGACGGACATGACGGAGGTGTTCTTCAACCGAGTCGGACCAGATGATAATGTCGTCCAGGTAGACATGGCAAAATTTCCCAATGTATTGCTTAAGCGCGCGGGAGACCCTATGTTGATGGATAGTGGGAGCATTTCGGAAACCCATGGGCATTATGACAAATTCATACAGCCCAAATGGCGTCGTCACCGCAGTCAAAGGTATGTGTTCAGGTTTCATTTTCGTCTGAAAGAATGCATTGGTCATGTCCATGACCGTGAAGTAACGACCCTTCCCGCAATCCGCCAAGATGTCATCCACTCTGGGAAGCGGGTTCCTGTCTGGAACACAATTCGCGTTCAGCTGCCGGTAATCATTGACCCAACGAGGGGGGGCATTTGGATCGGCTTTCGGGATGATGAAGGAGGGAGATGCATATGGCGACGAGGAGGGGCGGATCCTCCCCGCAGCCTCGTGTTCATCTAACAGCTTTTTCCACGCATCACGGTACTTCCGAGGACAGGAATAAGTTCGTGTTTCTATAGTCATATTGGCGTCCTTGAGCAACATTTCTGCATGAATATCGTCAGGCAACTCCTCGACGTGTGGGGGAGGCTGGAAGACATCATTGAATTCTTCCCGAAGTGCCTGGAACTCTTTTTCCCAGGTTAACCGCTCTGTAGTCGCAACAATCGCTGCCACAATCTGCTCGTTGGTCACCTCAGATCCCTCAATAATCGGTACCTTTTCCCGAAATTCTTCAAAAAGCGCTCCCTTCTTGTCACAGAACAAGACGAAAGCATCAAGACGTCTCTTCTTCACAGAGGGACAAAGTTTCGGCCGCTTAACAACCCGAGGGACATTCTTCATTAAGTCATAACCGTCAATCGTCACGGCGGACCTTGCATGTGCATCGACGACAATTCGGTTTGATTCTAAGAACGGTAACCCTAGAATTACATCACAACACAAGTCCTTAATACACACGGCCTTTACAGTTCCAGAAGTCCACAAATTGTCAATACTTGACACATCAAAACGAACCCAATCATACAATTCCTGAGGGGAGGTCTCGCATCCGAAAGCGGGAGTGATAGGATAAGGTGTCGCGGCTTGTCGTCTCTTCAATCCCAGCTTGGTCGCTGTACTGTCGTCAATCATCACTAGCGGACATCCATGATCAATCATCAGCAAAACTCTAGTTTGGAATTCATCCTGTCCATCGACGAAACCATGGAACAGGAGATGAGAAGACGGCACCGGATCACTCACGTCATCGTTCAACTCGTCGTCCTCAGAACCCAATCCAGAGCCGCTGCCCTTGGAGTCCTCCGAGTCCGACTCGTAAATCACCGATGAACCTACAACCGCCCCGACAGGCAGAGTCTTCCTTTTCGGGGTATTCCACCCCACCGGCCTCGCAGCCGTAGCCGCTGCATTGGTGCAGATGACGTGCTCCTTCGGGAAACCTGCCTTGCAGTCCTTCTGAACGTGATCGGTGTAGTACTTCCTGCACTTGAAGCAACCGTGGTGGTCCCTCAAGACATCGCATTTGTCCTTGGTGAGAGCGGGAATCCAGACTTTCCCCCCCATGTTCTCCTTGTTCTCGGAGGAAGTCTTCCTGTTGTCATTCCCGGCTCCCCCATTTTTCGATCTCTTGTTTCATTCTTCAATCAATCTGCGAGCCCTCTTCCTTTCATTCGTGACCCGCTTGTTGATCTTGACCATGTCGATGATCCAGTCGTTGAGCACGTCCAGTTCCAACTTGCCCCATTCGGCAGCCGCGTACTTGTCGGGTAACTCGCTCGCAATATAGAGCTCGTTGATGTTGTCATGAGCGCCGGCGAGTAAGATTTCGTGGAGTCGTTCGTGCGTGAAACTGGACTTCGGGGCATCAACCAGAAGCGTATTCAGGGCGCACACCTCGTTGGCGAAGTCTTCGAAAGCCTCCTCCTCTCCTTGCGTGCGACGTTGCAGCCTTTTCTTGAGGTCGAGGTGCCAGTCGCTGTCCAGCGCGTGCTTCCTGAATAAGTTCATGAAATCGGGGAAGTTCATCTTCGCCAGCTCTTCCTGCCTATGCCCAACCCAGTTGATGGTGCGCGTGTCGTCGAAAGAGTCCAGGACCTGTCGGACCTGATCTCCCGCCGAGACCTTGCGCTGTCCAAAGTACGCGATGCAACCCCGTTCCCAAGTCTTCAGGACATCAGGGTTGACCTTCCCCACGGTCAGGGTTGGCGGGCTCTTGTTGTTAGAGCTACGGATCGATTTTGCGAATGTGGGAGCCATCTGAGAAGAGCGGGTCTGCAAAAGCCTGGAATTGTACGTGTAAGTTGTTGCATCGTTGTCATCGGACTCGGAAGCAGAATAATCAGGATCGGGAAGTGAATCGTCGACCGAGATTTCGATGTCTGATAGAAGAGACTGTTCATCCTCATCACGAGGTAACAATCCTGTCTCTATAGCCAAGSCAACCAGGGCGGGATCGCAAAACGGGTTCGGGAAGATCGCTCGAGGGGTTTCCCCAGCAATGGACATGATTCCCCTAAGGGCGGGATGAATAGACGTCGTAAGCACGAACGCCTAATAGCGGGAACAATCTACTGGAATTCGAGTCGTAGGAACTCAAAAAAAAAANGTGGAAGACTGCTCGCTATGAGCGAGACAGTAAACACTCACAAGTAAGCTTGAGTGGTACGACGTTAGATTCCGGAGCTTTTGAGTACAGATGAGAGTACAAAGAAAAGGAATGTCCGATCGTAATACGAAGGATACGACTTTATAGTATCTAATAGATCAGGTGACCGTTCCGTCCCTACAGGATCTATCCACTCCTCAGTTTATCAAGTTCCGCTTTTGGCACGCCTGCCTCCATCTCTCCAAAACTCCCACTCTTGTCCACTGGGCAGTATTTACTGTTGAACGTGCCTGTGTCACTATCAACTTCACTGGTCCTATTCCAATGGGCCCTCTCAAGTGTGCCTTCAAACGTGATCTGAGCAAGCCCATAACATGCATCCTAAGAAATGTACCAAGCTCTCACCTTGCGTATACTGTTGTCTATCAGTGTGAGGCCTTTGAGGTTCAGATACATAAGTCAGTGTTTGTCCTTGATGGGCACAGTGACAATGCTGAAGGCTATTTTGACTAGGTCCCCTGCTTTGAGTGTGCTAGGGTTGCATGGTACGTGTCTGTATATGTCTTGTAGTTTTAAGCATTATGCCTTACTTTACCATTAAATTTGGTTTATACATAACCATTTTTGTGTTTTGCTAATCCGATAAATCCAAAAAAAAACCAAGTCAAAATGCCTCGGAGGTATGCCGCGCGCAGCGTCGGCCCACTTTTTCTATGTACTCCCACTGTTTCTTCATTTCTCTCCCCTGGTTCCTGCAGCTCTGGGTCCCATTCGGGGTCCCTCTGGAGTCCCTCATGGTACTTTGTAGCTATTTCAACCATATTTTTTGTACACTTCTCATATTCCGGCAGGTGTGTACTGGGCTTTTTCAGTGACAGTATTGTGTCCCTCGGCTTTTGTTCTCTATTGAGGACATAGTCATACTTTGAGTTTGTTTCAGCCAGGAGGTGGTGCCTTGCAGCCGCATTTGTCCTCTTCCGCAGGACTTTCGCAGCCTTTAACTCCCTAATGTTGGAGTCAACCTTTGATTGCATTTTCAAAGTAAAATCAAGAGAGAAAGAGATGAAGAGAGAGGACGACGTTGGGAGAAAGGTAAATATGCTTCAGTGTGGCAGCAGGCTCTTCTCGTGGCTGGAAAGCGTTGAGGAAAGCAGTGGTGACACAAGAGGAACCGGATAGAACTAGATAAAGCCATTGGGTTCCCTAAGAGATTGAAAAATAGATAATCACCTCGTTCCAAGTAGCGGGCGTTGCGGCGAAGCCGGCTTCAAGGGTTAATGTTAAAGGCGGGCTGACCCCCTACCCCCTGTCCGATGCACCGGGTGATTAGTGAGTAGGGTTCCCCAAGAAATGGCTTTATTCACCCTCAAGCCCACTTACGTCGAAGAGAGGAGTCAATACCTTGCATCTTATGATTCATACAGCAGGCACGACAGAAAGAACAATTTCTACATAAGACATGCTGTAAATCGTCGAAGACCTCAAGCCTCTTCCTCGTCCTCGTCTCCCGATACCTCTGCGTTTTCTTGACCAGCCTTGAGCATAAGCTGGGCCAGGTCCTGTTCTTCTGTTTCCGAAACGGCTTTGGGCTACAACGGTATAGGTAAGGACGCGAAACACGACAAGAGAAGCTCCACGGAACGTGCCTTCATCTTGAGAATGAGGTTGCCTCCCTCCTTTTCTATCGTATTCTGAATACTCTCGATCGCCTTTTCGAGTCGCTCAACAGCACCAAACTATGCAGGGTCATCACCGTTAACGACTGGAGGATTCGAGTCATCCGACGAAACGTACCTTGTCCGTAGCATTGGTGCTCAAAACGTAGAGGGGCGGAGCGACCAATTTCGCCTTGATAGGCACAGCATCTGTACTCTGCTTTTCACCCGCACGCAGGGCCCTCTTGATAGCATCGATACCCGCAGGGGTATAACAAGTAAGCTCGATATCGGCACGCAGCTTGATCGGTTGGGGCGTCAGTCTGCGGGCAATAGTGGCCGTGAGGATCGAGAGGGTAGACGGGTCAATGGGCGAAGGGAGTGACGAGAACACAGCATCTGGTTCGCTGATCAAACACATTTTTNAGCTCTCATCGAGTCAAGCGACGAAAAAAAACGCACGTTAGAGCGAGTTTGAAAGCATCGTACGGATGCCCATACTTCCTCCCCAGAGGCCAACCTACCGACTCGTAGAGCTGCTCCAACTTTTCCTCCTCATTAGCATTAGGCCCCGCAGCATCAGCATCAGCAGCCGAGGCGGCGGCGGCAGCGGCAGCAGCGTCCCCGTCCTCCTGTGCGGCCTGCCTCGCCTTCCTCGCGGCCCGCTTCGACTCTTTATCCTGTGGCTCGGCCGACGGGACAGCCTGGCCGTCTGCTCCAACGGTCGGGATCTTCGAGGCGACGTGTCGGAGAATGGATGCCACGGCCTTGGACTTCATGTACCGTTCTTCGCATTTGACGATGTCTTCGGGAGAGACACGACGTTTGGAGAGATCGATGTAGCCCTTTTCCTTGTCGACACGGAGGACGACGACGACTTCGTTCCTTCCCACTCGGATAAGCTTTTGCACGGATCGGATGCGGCGACGAGAGAGCTCGGAGAGGAGGATCATTCCCTCTGTATTGTCGTACTCGAGCTGTAAAATATGAGATTCGGTGCGGCAAAAAGGTGTGCTCGACACACCAGTTTGACATAGGCGCCCATCTCCGCAATCTGGCGGACCTGGACCATGACGAGCTCGTCCACCTCTGGGTATTTCTGCTCGTAGTACCGCATTGTGGTGGTGAGGAGGTGAAGAGGAGCGGATCAGCGGGGGNCTGCTGCGCTTGGCGGTGTAATCAGCGATGTGGCTGTGCCGCTGCTACTTAAGTGGCTTGTGGGGATGATTGATGGGCAGAAATGTCTGCGCCTCCCGTTCCTCGTCGACCTGCTGAGTTCAGCTACGTGGGCCATCCGCCGCCAGACTACCGGGAGGACCCTTATTATGAGCCTGATATCGTGTCCCCCCGTCCCCACAGGACAGACAACCCCGCTGCGGACCTCAACGAGCTAGGCGCGGCAGTCACCACTCCGAGCATCTCTGTGACCATGCCAGC
>JANBPK010000266.1:0-13801 GCA_027579435.1 Candolleomyces eurysporus | reverse complement strand
AGGAAAAGAAGAAAATGAAGGATGATATATATTCGTACATGCCCAACCTCGTGGAACAATCTAAAGTCAAGGTTGTTTTCCGTGTTCCAGTCGGCACTTCCAGCGCGGCGTCGGCTTGTTTTATGTAAATTATAATGGAAACGAAAAATATCCTTTGGTTGAAACTTGTGACCCAACTTGACGCTTTTCTTTGAAAGGGACAGCTGGAGACTGTCGGCCGATGATATTGGTGTCAGGCGACCTCCTTCGAGTCACAAGCCGCATCGTGCCGCCCTGCCAATTGGCGGCCGGCAAGCAGAATGTTCCCAACGTCATAACTGGTATCCGTACATCGTGGACATTTGGTCTTACTACAGCCAGCACGACGAAGATATATACACTACTTTCAGTGATGGACTGAACTCACCTTTTTTTCTCATCCTCTCACCCGCATGTCGTCGCTGAACCCAGCAACGGCAACAAATGCTTCCCAAACAGTTTTAATTTGGTGAACCTATGCCGCCGCACGTTCCAGATCGACGGTCACTTGCCTCTGTGCGTTCCGACTACTTTATAGGCATAATTTATAGGTAGACAAGAGCCCATGAAAGGTGTAGCACACACGAGGCCTGGTGGCCCCAACTGTTTAACGCATGGCTAACTACCATAGCGCCTGCTCCAGCTGTTCGTTTTGCAATTATCTCCCTCATTGCACCACCAAAGGACTGTTAACAGCTGTTAACACGATGTCACTGACTGCTCTAGACGGCTCTCTGATTAATAGGGGGAGCTGAGGACGTCCCGAGCACGAGCACGAGTCAATAAGCAGGCTCACTAGGACAGCCGTCGAGCGAGATATCTTAGACGACTATCGACCGCTCCCGGACCGTCACTGCAGGCGCAAGCTTCCCCAGCCTCCCATCTCCACACCCTCTTATCCCAGTCTGACTTATAGAATCGTAGGCATGCAGCCGCACCTCGAAAATCTCACTGGTGCACAGCACCTTCGAGTTGATCGCCAAACGATCCACAGCCGCTCTATCGCTTCTATCAATGTGTTAACAATAGCAGGTACGGGGCGAAACAATGGCCTTCGATCAAAGACAATCCAGGCCAATTCTTCTTCTAGCTAGGACCACTCCAACCCGGAGTTGTGCGACCTAGTCGTCGCGGACCACAATGAGCGGCTGTGTTTATCGTGACTTGGCGACCGCCAAACAATGGTTGCGTCGCAGCGTCGTGCCAACAAAGGATGGTCCAAGCGACACAGCCGTCGGTGGCTGCCCCTCTGCCGATAAAATGGAGCTCACACTTGGAGCTCACACCCTTGTCGACACATATTCCCCTCGACACATTTATCCATCTACCTGCAGCCCGTATCCTGCGTGGTGCCTCGCAATCGCTAGAGATGTCAACTTCTTCACATTCCCCTGAGTTTGTTCTGCCACAAGAGCTTATCGACAAAGTCATAGATGAAGCGGACTTTCAGAGCCTGAAGACACTCGGGTTGGTTAGCAAGCAGTGGTGGCCCCGCACTCGGAAGCTCCTATTCAAGGCTATCAAGCTCAGCGAGACGCTGGACCATCCTATGGATCCAGTCACTCGCTGCAAGGGGCTGCTCGAACTGTTAGAGGCGAAAAGCGAAGTTTGCAAGCTTCCTCGAACTCTGTTCATCCGAAGCTCTACCTATGACGACGAAGAGGAGGACCTTGGCTGGCTTCAGGTCTGCTCTGACGATGTTATCAAGATTCTAGAAATGCTTCAGAATGTCAGTGTGGTCGTTCTCCGGGGAGGAGAGATGGAATTGAGCTTTTCTCATCTACCTTTGCCTCTGAGGGCCGCACTGCACTCCTTCATATCTCGCCGCAACGTTATCGAATTGTCGCTTTTCACAGTTGATTGCATCGAGATGACACCTCTGGTTCAGCACCGTTCTCTGCGGAGATTGTCCGTGGCCTTCTCCCGCCCACCGCGAACCGAACTCGGAGCCTGCTTTCCATTGAATGTTGCCAGAAAGCGACGGCCGACTACCAAAGCCGCGTCGCTCTCCAGTAGCGAGAATAGTGCCCCATTGCAAAAGAACTTCCTGCGACAGCTCGATATCTCTGGGGCAGGACATGCTCTCCTTCTTCTTGTCGCCGCGTCCCAGGACCCCCAAGCAACTCTTGACTTGACCCAAATCAAGAAGCTCAGTGTCGGTACAATGAACTTTGGCAGCACTATGAGTCAGGTTTGGCCGTATTTTCTCCGGACCTTCTGCCAGAATGTGAGCCAGTACAGCGTCACGATCGGTCCAGCGCGGCCAGAAATCGAAGAGCTTCAACATGGGGTACTATCTGTTGACCCGTCGATCTTTTCCCTCGCTCAGCTGCCAAATTTAAAACGCCTTCATGTCGAAGTTCCGCAATACTTCCTGCGCGTACCCGGACTCAGCCTTATCCCTTACCTTATGGAAGCACTCGTGGCCCTCTCTTCCTCGCGCGAACCAGTCCCGCTCAGAGTCCTCGAAATTGTACTAAATTTTGATAGCTTTGATGCCGAATCCAAACCCGAGGACGTTACCCAGACTCTTACTGATTTCTCGAAGTGGCAACAAATCTGGGGACGCCTGGACGAGATTCTGAGTAATCGGCAGGTATTTTCGCAATTCCTAACTATGGTTGTTCGTATGGGGCTCAATAGGCGGTGCACATTCACCCAATCCGCTGAGGAATTGGACGAATTGAAGAATGCTATGCATTCTTACATGCCCAATCTGGTGGAGCAATCTAAAGTCAAGGTTGTTTTCCGTGTTCCAGTACAGTAGTGTCGGCACTTCCAGCGGCGTCGGCGACTCGGAGCTTGAAGCTTGAAGTCCTGTCAAGCCTCTGCAATGCTACATACACCCTTAGTTGAGCTATATGTACTCTGATGTCGGCTTGTTTTATGTAAATGATAATGGAAACGAAAATATTCTTCGGTTTAAACTTGTTACCCAACTTGACTCGCTTTTCTTTGAAAGAGACGACTGGATATGTCAGGCGATCACAAGCCGTAGCATCATGCCGCCCCACCAATTGGTGGCCGGCAAGCAGAGTTCCCAACGTCATACATCCAACTCGTGCACATTTGGACAGCCAGTACAACAAAGATGTATATACACCACTACCAGTGATGGAATGAACCCATCTTTCTTCTCATCCTCTCACCCTCATGTCGTCGTCGAACCTAGCAACGGCAACAAATGCTTCTCAAACAGTTCTTATTTGGTGAACATGTCCCGGAACATCCTATGCCGCCGCACGTTCCAGATCGACGGTCACTTGCCTCTGCGTTCCGATGGACAGAGGTGAACCTTAATTTACATGCAGACAAGAACCTAACAAAGATGGAGCACACACGCGGCCTGGTCGCTCCAACTGTTTAACGCATGGTTAACTGCCCCAGCGCCTGCCCCAGCTGCTCGCTTGGCAGCTATCGTCCTCATTGTACCAACTAGGACTGTCAACATGATGCCACTGACTGCTCTCTGATTAAAAGGAAGAGCCGAGGACGTCCCGAGACGAGCACGAGTCAATCCGCAGGCATGCTAGGACAGCAGTCGAGCGAGTTATCTTAGACAGCTATCGACCGCTCACGGACCGTACGCGTCACTGAAGGCGCGAACTTCCTCGACCTCGCATCTCCACAACCTCTTATCCCGGTCTGACTTACTGAATCGCAGGCATGTGCCGCACCTCGAAAATCTCACTGGTGCACAGCATGCTCGACTCGGAGTCGATCCCCAAACGGTCCACAGCCAGTGTCTTGTTAGTGAAGGCAGGTACAGGGAAAAAAGAGGTCCTCAATAAAGGACAATCCAGTCCAATTCTTCTCCTGGCTGTGACCATTCCAAGCCGGAGTTGTGCGACCTGGTTCTCGCAGACCACAATGACCGGCCGTGTCGTGGACGGTATCGTGACCTGGCAACTGCCAAACATTGAAACAATGGTTGCGTCGTGCCGACAATGGAAGGTCTAAGCGACACACCGGTCAGTGGCTACTCGTCCTGCCTATTAAATGTAGCTCAATCCACCTCCTCATCGACACATCTTTCTCTCCTTCACACATCCATCCGTCTAGCTGCAGCCCATGTCCTGTGCGGTGCAATCGCTAGAAATGCCAACCCCTTCACATCCCTTCAAGTTTGTTCTGCCACAAGAGCTTATCGACCAAATCGTAGACGAGGCGGACTTTCAGAGCCTGAAGACACTCGGGTTGGTTAGCAAGCAGTGGTGCCCCCGCACTCGGGAGCTCCTATTCGAGGATATCAAGCTTAGCGAGAAGCTGGTCCATCCTCTGGATCCAACCACTCGCTGTACGCGGCTCCTCGAGCTGTTAGAGGCGAAAGGCGATCTCTGCAAGCTTCCTCGAGCTCTGTTAATTCAAAGCTCTACCTATGACGACGAAGAGAAGGATCGTGGCTGGCTTCAGGTCTGCTCTGACGACGTTATCAAGATTCTAAGGATTCTTCAGAATGTTAGTGTGGTCGGTCTCCGGCAAGGAGAGATGGGAATGAACTTTTCTCATCTGCCTTCGTCTCTGAGGGCTGCATTGCACTCCTTCATATCTCGACGCAACGTTATTGAATTGACCCTTCTCGGAGTTGATTGCATCGAGATGACACCTTTGGTTCAGCACCGTTCCATGCGGAGGCTGTTCCTGGCCTTCTCCCGCCCACCGCGAGCCGAACTAGGAGCCTTCTTTCCATTGAATGTTGCCAGAAAGCGACGGCCGACGGCCAAAGCCACATCGCTCTCCAGTTGCGGGGATAGTGCACCATCAAGGAGATTTCTGCGAACGCTCGATGTCTCTGGGGCAGGATACGCTCTCTTTCTTCTGGTCGCCGCGTCCCAAAACCCTCAAGCAACTCTCGACTTTACCCAAATCAAGAAGCTCAGGGTTGGTACAATGGGCTTTGGCAACACTATGACCCAGCTTTGGCCGTATTTTCTCCAAACGTTCTGCCAGAATGTGAGCCATTACACCGTCGCGCTCGGTCCAGCGCGGCCACAACCCGAAGACATTCCAGATGGGACACCGGCTTTTAATCCGTCGATCTTTTCCTTCGGTCAGCTGCCAAGTTTAAAACGCCTTCATGTCGAAGTTCCGCAGTACTACCTGCGAATACCCCGACTCAGCCTTATCCCTTACCTTTTGGAAGCACTCCGGGCCCTTTCTTCCTCGCGCAAACCAGTCCCGCTCAAAATCCTTGATATTGGAATAGACTTTGAGAGCCTTGATGTCAACTCCGAACTTGAGGACGTTACTCAGACTCTTACTGATCTGTCGAAGTGTCAAGAAATCTGGGGACGCCTGGACGAGATTCTGAGTAATCGGCAGGTATTTTCGCAATTGACCACTGTGGGTGTGCATATGGGGCTCAATAGACGGTGCACGTTCACTCAATCCGCCGAGGAATTGGACCAATTGAAGAATACTCTGTATTCGTACATGCCCAATCTCATGAAACAATCTAAAGCCAAGGTTGTTTTCCGTGTCCCAGTGCAGTAGTGTCGGGACCTTCAGTGGCGGCGACTCAGAGCTTGAAGTCTTGTTGAGCCTCTGCGATGCTATTACACCCTTAGTTGAGCTATATTTACTCTGATGTCGGCTTGGGTTTTGGAAATGATAATGGAAAACGAACATATTCTTTTGCTGTAACCTCTTAGCCAACTTGACTCGCTTCTCCTTGAAAGAGACAACTGGAGACTGTCGGCCGACGATATTGATGTCAAGAGACCTCAGGACCTTCGGGTCACAAGCCGCATCATGCCGCCCCACAAATTGCCGACCGGCAAGCAAAATGCTCCCGACGTCATAACCGGTATCCGTACATCCGACTCGTGGACAGGCTGGATCTTTTGGTTCTACTACGGTCAGCACGACGAAGATATATATACACTACTATCAATGATGGACTGAGCCCACCTTTCTTCTCATCCTCTCACCCTCATGTCGTTCTCGAACCCAGCAACGGCAGCAAACCAGCCGCCGTTGAGCTCGGAGGGCTCAAATCGAACGCATGCCTTCCCAGATGAGGATGGCGGTGACGGCAGCGTCCAGAAGCAGCGGCTAGGAGCTCGCAGCGGGTCGGTGTCCCCTTCTTCTACCTCGACGAATACCAAATCGACGTGGGCAGGAGAACCCAAGGATATGAATGGGGGCACGCAATTACGGGGGGGGTTCAGAGAAGGAACCAGTAGATACCGCACTTCGTCCATCCTCAGGCTCGAATGATGACCCGAATGTCTTCCTGGTTGGTTGGGAAGGGCCAGACGACCCCGAAAATCCCAAAAAGTTCGTCTTCTGCATCTTCATTTCACTTTCGTCAACGTACCTAACGTGTTTATTTTCCACACCGCTAGTTGGGCGTATCGAAGAAAGTGGGCCGCCACTCTCATCGTCTCGTCCTTCACTTTTATCAGTCCAGTATCGTCCTCCATGATAGCACCTGCGAGTGCGCAAGTTGCGAGAGAGTTTGGGATTACGAGTAGCGTGCTGACTGCTATGACGATATCAGTATTTATTTTGGGATACGGTAAGTGTGGGCTTGGGGTAGTGGAGAGCCCTTTTAAGGTACGGAACTAATCCTCGGATCACCCGTTTCTAGCTATTGGTCCTCTGGTACGCCAGGCTTCTTTCTATTTCTATCGCTCATTGCTGAAAGAGGCCAGTTTCTTGGTCCGCTGAGCGAGATATTCGGCCGCTCAATCGTGCTCCAGTGTTCCAATCTATTTTATCTTGGTACGTGTCGTCGATTCGTGGTTTCCTTCATGTCTTGATCACGATTCTGTTATAGCATGGAATACCGGATGCGGTTTTGCACAAAACCAATCTCAACTCATAGCATTTAGATTCCTCTCTGGCTTGGGAGGGAGCGCGCCTCTATCCGTACGTCATCACAAACTCCCAGGTCCTTCAAGACTGACAAGGCACCTTAGATTGGTGGAGGCGTTCTCGGAGATGTGTGGCATCCGGAGGAAAGAGGTAGAGCAATTGCGATATACTCGCTTGCACCTCTGTTGGGACCCGTTCTTGGCCCTGTCTGTGCTGGGTGGTACGTAGCTTCTTGACTTCTGACAGGTGAAGGTGGTGTTCATTTCTTTTGCAGGATATCTGAAAGATCAACATGGCGCTGGGTAGTAAGTACACGAGCCATTGGTCTGGTCACCATGAAGTCTGACGCTCGCTCTAGTTTTGGTCAACGAGTATCATAGACGTCATTGTTCAAGTCCTGGGAGTGTTCTTCCTACAAGAAAGTAAGATATCCATGCTCAGCACGCTACCAACGACACTAACAAGGGTTTCAGCCTATGCACCTCTACTCTTAGAGCGAAAGGCGAAAGCTTTGAGGAACCAAGACCCGGAGAAAGCATCGAAAATGACCTTCAAAACGATATACGATAAAGCTGATGAAAGGACGTAAGTTATTCCGTCCCAGCCAACAGTAAATTTATTCACTCATACGGTTACCGATAGCTGGAAAGCAATTTTCTCGAAGGCGTTAACCAGACCCTTCAAACTCTTCGCCATAGAACCCATCGTCCAATTGCTGGGAGTATACATGGCCTACATTTATGGAATATTCTACCGTGCGTCCCCTTACCCGCTCGGTCCTACCTTTTCTAATTCATCGGCGACATTCCAGTTTTCCTAACCACAATGCCAACGATATTTGCAGAAGTTTACCGTGAGGGGCCAGGAATCGCGGGTCTGCATTATGTCGCTCTTGGTGCTGGCCTAACTGTGGCGTCACAAATCAATGCCAGATTATTGGACAGGTCCTACAAGTATTTCAAAGAGAGGAATAATGGTGTTGGGGAGCCTGAGTTTCGTCTTCGTACGTGTTCGATTTTCCCGGCGGGGTTCTTTCTCGAGCCTGACGATCCGCTTGTTCCTTGCAGCGTCGATGGTACCTGGGACGATAATCACACCATTTGGCCTCCTTCTAGCGGGATGGTCTGCAGAACACCATCTGCACTGGATCGCCACGGATATAGGAATCGCCTGTGTCGGAGCGGGGCTGATACTGACTTTCCAAGCTATTCAGACGTACGTTGTCGACAGCTTTACGCTCCACGCTGCATCCGCTCTTGCAGCTGTATCGTGCCTTCGGTCCCTAGCTGGCTTTGGATTCCCGCTGTTTGCGCCGAATATGTATAGAGCGCTTGGATATGGGAAGGGTTGTACAATTTTGGCGGTGGTGTCGATTGCTTTGGGATGTCCTGCGTAAGTGTCCCTATCCTCCACCGTTCGAGTGATTCATTCGTAATTGATAGTGACTGACGATGCTCTGATTTTACTAGACCTTGGTTGTTTTGGACATATGGAAAAAGGATCCGGATGAGCAGCTCTTATGCCCATGCTCAAGTGACGGAGGAGTCGGATCTTGGGAAGTCATGACTTATATTTTCTGTTGAGCGTCGAATTATTTCTTCTGCTTAGCGCACACACGCACATTTCTGTGATTGACTACAGTGACTCTTCATCCGATGCTTGGGCACCGCAAGTCCACGCAATCAGACGAGTTGACCGAATTGAAAGAGGTTTTCTATCCTTACATCACAAGTCGCAAGGAAAATAAAGTCGATGTCATAGTTATTTCCACTTAACGCGCCTTAGATATCGGAGCTAGTTTGTTTTGCAGTCGTTTGGTTTGGTCTGGAGATTTTTAAATATGTTAACGTCGTAAAAGGAATAAACATTCCTTCATGACCATGACCATGCAACCACCACGAGATTCAGGTTGAGCACCCCTCACTATGGAATTCACGGTCATCTCGCTGCTCGGTGGATACCAACACAATGTGTCAAACTGGCGGTGAATTGTGGGCGACCTCGCTCGATAATCAAAGCACTGTGTGCGCAACGATAAATATTAGAGTATGGATAGTAGGGCGCCCCTGATTCCTGAAAGAAGATAAAGTACAAATTAATCTCCATTTCCTCTACGCAGCGGTATCATCAGCAATGGTGGTGGAGGCCACCGTGTGCTCCCATAATTTGTCAGCTTGATCTTCAGGCCCTGTGTGCAGCTTGTCGGCGAGGCTGTCACCCTTTGGACCCATCAAGAATGGACCCTTGGTATAGCTGAAAACACCGTGCCACATATACTCTGCGCACTCTGCAGGGGATACAGAGAATGGCCTGAGCAGCAAGTTGATGAGTGGAGCTGCAATACGGATTGCGGTACTTTCTGCTGAGGCTGCGAAGTTGGTTCGAACGGTACCCGGGTATGCGTGGATAAAGGTGAGGTCTGGGTATCGTTTTGCATAGGCCTGAATAGCATCATCAATACTACAGCAAAGTAATAACCTGGGACGGACCACGCACCTCCACCATGAGATCGTTATATCTTGGTGCGGCGAAGGCAGAATTCTTGAGCGAATAGTTCTTCTTGAGGCCAAGGTCGTCCATGTCGATTTCTCGACCTCTTCCTGCTCCTAGAACCGCGAGGACCTTCGCATCTTCTCCGGCGTTTTTGGAATTGTTCAATCCGGGAAGAAGTTCGTGAATGAACTTCCACCTGGCATAGTAACTCACCGCGAGCTTCCTCTCGATGCCCTCCTCCGTAGCTTCGTAGCCTGCGGCGGAGAAGAACCCAGTAGAGAGTACCAGGAAGTTGATCTTGCGGTGATTCGAAAGGATTTCTTTGGATGCAGCGACGACGTTTCGCATCAAGGTCACGTCGCACGATACGAACTCGTATACTGAGTCGTTTGGATTGTCGGAGGATCTGGGTAGGTTGGAAATAATGGATTCTGCAGCGGCTTTGTTTCTTCCTACGATGATTATTGTGGATTTCCCGTTGGTTAACCTGGCGAAGGCTTCTGCCATGCCCTGCCCAATACCGGAGGTTCCGCCAACGAAGACGGCAACTGGGTTATTGTATTTCGGGGAAAGGGATGCGTTGAGGGTGCGGATTTCAGAGAGGTTTGCCATAGTGGAAGGGGGTGTNNTTCTCTTCCCTCGTTCTCGCAGCCGACTGGATGTTATATACACACCGGTACCGAGGGCGAGTCAGATCTTATTTTAACCTGGATTCGAACTATGAACAAATATAGCCAACGTTCCTTTCCAGTGGCTTAATACAACGGATGCATATTCTAGTGTTTGATGGAAACAACTACGAGTCTGCTCAAATTTCCTTCGCCATTCACTAGGATTCTCTCCAACTGCTCCTTCATGCGGAGCAGTCAGGGGAGGACATACCGAAAAGGGAGACACCACGTGAGATTCACGGGATCGTGTCGCGTTTGATGGCGAGTTCAGAGCCACTATGCTTCAGCTCTTGACCACCACTATCCCCTCGCCATGCCACTCGACGCTAGTACATTATCGAGCGCTCAGCTACGAGAACGAGACAAACGAATAGAAGACAAACACAGGCAAGAAATTACCACATTAGAGAGGAAAATCGAGAACTTGCGGCGGTCAAACGATGACACAAGGAAGCAGCTCTTCGACGTCGTCCACAGGTCAGAAAGACTGGCGGAATCACTGGGATATAGCAACGTTTTTGAAGCTCAGGAAGCCTTGGATATGATGGAGGCTGGGTTCGACTTCAAGTGGTGCCTTCAGCGGTTGCAGGAGCTGGAGAACGCAGTGATTGAAGCCAACGACGAGAAAGAGCTCTATTCGCAGCAGATAGCGGATATTGCGAAGGAGCTCGACGCCTCAAAGAAGCGGGAGCAGCAGAAAAGGTGAGTCTACAGGGCTCTGAACTGGCTCTTGATTGACCATTGCGCAGGGAGAGCGGCACCCAACTCACCCAGGACCTCGAAAACCTCAAACAGCAGCACGATGCTCTGACTCTCAAGTTCAAACGAGCAGCCGACCGCTACAAGCTGGACTATAAGAGGTTCAACACTCTCTACCAATATCTCAAGGCCGAGGACAAGAAGCACCGTGCTATGTGCAACCAGGAGGGTATCACGCCAGCTAAGAAGGCGCATCTCGAGGCTCTCCACGTCCAATCCAAAATTGCGGTGATGGAACAAGTGGAAAGGGAAATTAAAGGTGGTGACAACGGAACCGTCGATTTTCCGGAGCATCTCGCGACGCCAGAGCTACGGCCATCCGACATGGCATATGTGACTGGTTCTCGAACCCTGGTTCAGCAACCAGGAGTCGACCGACTCAAAAGGCAGCACGGGATGCCCTCATCCTCTCCCACCGTTTTTACTATGATGAATCGTACTTCTAGTAGTCGAGGGCAACTCGACGTTGCAGCCTCTTCTGAGACTGAGGAAGAGTCGATACGTAAGTCCCTAGTAAACTTCTAGAGCATCTATTCATCTTTCAAGTAGATTCGCCGTCGCAGTGGCCTGGGAAGGTTCCAGCATTCAAGCTCCCCGGGCTACCACTGTCCAAGCTTAAACTCTCGACTGCGGCGAGCTCTTCGAATGCTGAAGCAGGCTCTCGAACCCTGAGTTCACTGAAAGGGCAGCACACGATGCCTTCAGCCTCTCCCACCGCTTTTACCAAGGTTGATCATGAGCCTGACCACCTTGAGGTTGCAGCCTCTTCAGAAACTGAGGAAGAGTCGATATGTACGTCGCTGTCCAAGCTTCGGAGCATTCACTCATCTTCCAATTAGACTCACCACAACGGCCTGGCAAAGCTCAATCACTGGCTAGGCTAAACCTTGTGGCTGCGGCTGGCTCTCGAAGCCTGAACCCCTTGAAAAGGCCTTTAGCGCCTCCCACTGTGACCGAGCAACACGACGCCGCCGCCTCTTCTGAAACTGAGGAGGAATCGATATGTAAGCCGCTGTTGTAATTTCAGAGCGTCCACCCACATTCCTCGTAGATCCGGGATCGTCACCACCGCCATTCAAGCTGACTGGCGCTTCGAAGCGGAGTTCTGCAGCTGCAGCGGTGTCTTCTGATACTGAGGAAGAGTCTCTCATCAAGCCTCAACCCCAGCCGGAAGTGGTTGATTTGGTCTCTTCGGACACTGAACCGGAATCTCTTCAATGTAGGTGACGTCTCGCAGCCTACGGGAGAAAGGTTAACCTGTTCTCAGGTTCACAACCTGAAATCGACGCTGCAAAGTCTTCCGACACCGAACCGGAGTCACTAGGTATGTAGGCAACGCGATATTAAACGTTGACTGACCTTTTCGACAGAAATCACACCCGTCAAGGCCTTGGCGTCGTCCACGACAGCCAACGTTCAGCGGCAGGTCAACACAGAGAGACCTTCCAAGATACGACGCATCAGTGGTATCGAATTTGGTGAAGCCGACATGTCCACACCCCGGCCAGACGAGAATCTACGACCGGCCAAACAGGTGCCTCAAACCGACCCTGGGAAGACCACAAGACTGGGCGACTACTCAGTGTTCAAAGGCAAGGGGCGGTACGGCAGAAAANTCGGATGCTGGTCCTAGGTGTGTGCGTATGTGTCTGCGAGATTCTTTCTCTCTTACCCCCGATTCGCAGCACCTCGGTCAACTCGAGATTCGTGATCGACCCTGAGAAGAACGGGGGGTTAGACTACCAGTACGATGAAGTCGTTCGAGGAAAGGAGAGCCGCAAGAGGATGGAAGGAGGTACCTGCGAGTGCTGCAAAGACGTAGGTCTATTTCGTACATCGCAACGAATCGAAGTTCATCGGGGTGCAGTACTATGAAGCTGTAGGTCCACTTCCGAGCCGGTTGCAGCCACCACTTTGGCGGTCACCGTCGACGACACCGACGAAGCAGTGTCAGCACAACTGGTCGGCGGGCAGGCAGATGGATATTGAATCGCACAAGAAAGCCATTTCACGACACCGGCACAACTGGGAGAGGGCGAAAACACCTCCCGCTTACTGGAATATCGGGTTCCCATCGACGCAGGAAGTCGGGGAGATCAATGAAAGGGCCGAGCGAATGCACCAGGAAAAGGTGCTTGAAATAGAGAAGGAAGCCGCCAGCGGCGTGGGGAAGTACACCTACAGACGCAAATGATCCCTGTGGGGCTCAATGCACCAAGCGTCATCTGCTAGGGTAGAGGTCTGCGATCAAACGCGGTCGCGATCGATTCGAGCTTTGACAAGAGGCGGTCAGCCTCGTTATTCATCCCTATTTATACTATTCGACCGGCATCCTGCCCCCTTCCCCCTTTCCTCTCTCTTCTTGAAATGGCTGGCACCGCGACACCTGATTCTACGCACAGTTCTGGACTCCCTTTTATGACACCTGTCAGACGAATATTATTTCGCCTGGACTGGCCGAGATCCTCTCGAAGGCGCAGGAGCAAAACGCTCTCGAGGGAGACGGGTCCCTCATTGGACTCTATCTCAGAGAGGTCGATCCATCTTTCACCTCTCATTCCATCACTTTCCAAGCGCCCACGACGATCAACCGCCTCCGATACCTTTCCTCCACTACCTCCACCACTTCCTCCTCCCCCAAGACCCAGATCACGCGTCGCAATCCAACAAGAAGACCCCGCACTCGATGCTATCGTTGTAACGACCCTGTTGGAGTACCCTTTTTACTGCCACGAAGACCTTCTCAGGATGTCCCGCAAAGAGCTGGCTAACGTTGCGTTTGCGTTGAACGAGAGGCTTCCGGCGAGCTGGCAGATACCTATAGGGAGCGAGATCACGGATGCTGCGGTGAGGTCTAGCATTGAGGTCTTAGTGGGGATTCGACCGCCGGTGCCTATGGCTCCGAAGGTTGTGAAATCAGGGCAGACATTTACTACGGCTATGGAACTCGAGCCGCTGGAGGACGCACAGTTTAGCGGCGAAGGCCTAGCGGAGAGGCGCTATGGGCGGAGGGAGTATGGGGCGTTCAGTCCCCCTTCTAG
>JANBPK010000265.1:0-19330 GCA_027579435.1 Candolleomyces eurysporus | reverse complement strand
GAATCGTTCTTGCGTTAAAGTTGCTCGAGACCATGTTCTCTGTTCGTGAAGTTATTCGTCGTATCTTGAACCTTACCGTGTGTTAGCAAAGTCACTTTGTGAAGCATTTCTATTGTTGCTGGTTGAGCCTTAGCTCCCCCTCGAACTTGCGATTGTACAAGAAGAGTTCTAGAAGCCTCTGTCGACTTGACTTAGAGCTTTTACCTATACCCCTTGCCCGCCTTTATCTTCACAAAGGTATTTGGTGTGTTGTGTTATTGTGGTTGTGTGTGTGTGTTTGAGTTCTATAGTTTTGTTGGTTAGAGAGCCNTAGTTCGCTACCTGCACATCAATGTCGTCACTCATGAGCTCAAGAATGTGCTATATGTTCCAGGGGCACCGAACTGCCTCTTATCGCTTAGTCGGTTTGACCACCCTATGACATAGCCAGGATCAATGACATATGGCTCAGCTGGGGTGCATCAGGTCCATGACTGATGCTAAATCTTGGCCAGCCTGGGTCAGTCTCAATCCCCATAAGGTAACACTAGGAGGGACCTTCCCAGCTTTGTCAACTGCCATAGATCAATGTGATGCACCAGGATCATCAGATGTCGGCCTGTCACTAGCCAGGCCCTCGGATAGAATCCAATACAATTGTGCATCGGGTGGTCTAAATCTTGGTGTTCCCATATATGCACAGTGACAGATCAAAGATAAGTGACATGAAATACAATGTAGTATAAGGGAGGTAGCAACTACTCTACTCTGCTCACCTCGCAATTGCCTCTGCAAGCATATTCCTCTGGGTTTCCATGAAAAGCGCATGTTCAATGGCAGCTAAGTTCTTCTCTGCCATCAGACGGAGACGCAACGTCTGCCCATAGTGCTCCTCTAGGCAAAGTCGCATCCACTCTAGGTCCCAAAGATGGGATTCGAGGAACTTGGACGAAACGGCGATGGCACCAATGGAATGAAGATTCCAGTCAAGCATATCTGCGACTGACAGATTGGTGTTGTCCATTCCACCTGTGCCACCTGAGCGACTGGAAGGGCCAGCAGCCTCGTTGTCGGGCAAGGAGTGCATTAACGACAACCTCGCAGAATTAGCCAGTCTCTTCAAAGCTTCTGTTGATGATGCCACCTGAGAAACGTGGTTGGGAACTGGATCGACCACATCAGAAGCCTCCGGTTGCAAGGGAATTGTAAGGGAACCAACAGCGTCCACCTATTGAGGGACATTGAAGAGCTGGTCCCGGTACTGTGCCCACTGTTCCTCTGGCGCAAACAATCAGGTCAGGCGGTCCTGATATGCTTTGAGACGCGCACCTGGGTTTGGCTTGGCTTTTATGCTCTTATCACGATCCTCAGTTGCATCGTTCATTTGGACGTTGTGATCTGCAGAGAATGAAAGGCAAAGTCCAGAACAATGACGGGCAGTGAGTGTGCAAGGGTACTTACCTAGCTTCGACTTCCTCATTAATATGCCATCCCCCACATTCTCCCATCCTTCCACTTCTTTGGACATTGGCCTGGATGTAGAGCGTGAACGGCCAAGAATAGATACAAATTGAGAATGTGGGGATTGATCACCCGACGGAGTTCTAAATCAGGTACCACGTGAATGTATGCTGGAACCTTGCCTCGACTACTACTTCCATCCACTCTTCTTCGTTCCAGCGCACTTACTTCTAGTCGAACCTCCATGTCTTCCTATGCTGACTTCCAAACTGTTGAGGAGCTGCTTCCATTCACCGACAGCGTTGAAAAGAAGGCCCTACCTGAAGTAATCGGGTTCCTCAACCACTGCCTGACCGCTGCACCTCAGTGGATAGCAAAGGACACGGACCTCATGAAGGCCAGACGGCTCCTTCTTAGTCCCATGGCGCGTGAATCTTAACTTTATTAATGTAGGGCCTGACTCATCCATTTTATAGATGGCAATAGCTGCCAGGGGCGCCATTGATACCGCCAAAAAATGCTGCCCAAGAGTTGAGGCATGGGTCGCCATCCTTGTGCAGCATGATGACTGGATATCCGATCCCAAAGCACCCCTTGATCTCTCTGTGTTCTCAAATCCAGAACCACTACCTGTGGATCCACAAACTGGAGACTTTGAGACAGATTCAGCCCAAGGCACGGACCCGAAGAATACGGATACTCGGGATGGCGGCGAACATGTGGAGCAGAAGAAGCAGGAAGGGACGGCCAAGGGGCGGGACTTCTGGCATGGGGGAGAGCCGATGAATTTGGATGCTCCCAAGCCTGAGGAATTTGGGGGGAAGAAACGAAGAACACCGATTGTCTCTGATGATGAGATGGAGCCGCTGGAACAAGAAGTTCCAACCAAACGACAAAAGACAGACCTTGAAACTTTTCGGCGGGTGGGAGGAGTTGCGGGGCATGAACTGGGTCAGGGTGGGGATGTACCGGGAGAGCCCAAATTGGCAAAGGGGAAGGCACGAGCTCAGGCAAAGAAGCAACAGCCGCAGAAATTGGAGATGATGAAGGTGTACGACCCGCCATGCCAAACATGTGCACGGCGCAAGGTGGAATGCTCCACATGGTTTGAGAATCAGGCGTGTACTGAATGCTCAAAGAGTAAGCTCAAGTGTCAATATGCGAAGGGTGGGGCAGGGGATGGAGAAGAAGATGAACTGGAACTGGAGGCAGAAGAGTCCAAACCCAAACCCAAGACAAAGCTGCCTGCACGCAAGTCTGAAAATCAGTCTGCCAAAGGCCACAGCAGGGTATCCAAGGGTCCAGCAAAACGTGCCCCTAAAGCTAAACATCAAAGTACCGGTGGAAATGTGGGCTCGGACTCCTACTGTGAGAGCAAATGTGACAATGAGATGGAGAAGAGACCAAAGGCAGCAAAGGAGCAAGGGAAAGGCCAAGTTAAAAAGCAGGTGAGGACTTCCATCCGCATGCAATCCTTTCGTTTGTCCTTACCACTCGCAATAGGCATCAGGTGAAGCGAATCGTAAAGCACCCGGCAAGTCAAACGGGTCTGGCCAGTTGTCAACATCGAAAGAGAGTGGAAAGACGACCAAGGTACGTGAACCTCTTCTGACCCGATGGTAGCACAGCTGAGCGAGGCTGTGATCGAAGAAGTCAGGGAGTCGTGATCAACACCAGGGCAGGCAAAGAGTTGTCCCTGGAACTCAACATGAATTCATTGCCGAGAATATAGAGGATGCAGTTGCCACGTATATTGAGAGAGCCGTCTCCCACGAGATGACCATGTCTGAGCTTCGAGGGCAACTCTCAGGCGTATGACGGGAGTTGGAAGGGATAATATCCAAGGTATCCGAGCTCTACAAACGTGATGAGCACAACCAGGATGCCATTGAGAAGCTGCAGGAGGACTTTGAGAGCCTCGACGGGCGATTCCAAAACCTCGACATTCGCCCTTTTGTCAACAAGACCCAGAGATCGATTCAGTTGCAGATTGCCACCATGAGCAAGAAACAAACACAGGAGATGAAGCGAGTCGAGGAATCTGTGACCAATCTGTTGAGAGAGTGGAATTACTCAAACAGGGAGGGACAGTTCCCTTGGGTGTGTCATCCCTCACCCAGGACCAGGCCGAGAATATTATCGACCTAAAACTTGCCAAGATGACAAAAAATGGAGGTCAAGAGGGTGTTGGTGCCGCTGGCAATGGGATGGTGGTTGATTCCAAGGAGTTGGAAGCTATCGTTCATCAGAAGATTTCATGGTTCTTGCTGGAGCGGATGGAAGAGGCGGTGAACAAGAGAGTTGATGAGATTGTTGGAAAGGAATTGGAAGAGCTGATGGAACGTCTATCAAGTCTCAAAGCACAGATGGCCGAGGACAATAGCAGCAAGGAGCTCAGCGAGCGACTGGGTGGCTTTGAGACCCAACTCAGAAGCATGGCAAACCGAGAAGAGACATCAGGGGAGGGGTTGGCATTGGCTAACTCCTTGAAGGCATTAGAAGAGCTCATCTGAGTGCAGAAAGAAGGCGTACGTCTACAGATTGAGCAACTCAAGAGTGAAATGGGACAAACACTGGTGGCCCACGGCCAAGAAGTGCAAACGGAAGTTCACACCCACCTCCACAGTGTCCACGAGATGATGTTGCAACAAACTCAAGCACAAGCTGAGCTTTACAAGAACTTCAGCAGTGTTTTGGAGGCTGTTTGACAATTCAAAGAAATTATCTGATCTTCTCCTCAACGAGATAAAGTTGCGTCAAGACACTCTCGACGCATCAGTCTGGACTATAAAGAACAGATGGATGAGTCAGGAGGCATGGCACCCAGAGGGGAAACTACAGGCCGTATTGTGGAAGCAATGGACGTGGTGGAGGCGGTGGGTAGTTTGCTTTGCCCGGATGTAACGGTGCCTTGGAATTGAGAGGGTGGGAGGAGCGCACCCAGCCTGTCTGGCAACACCTTGGGAGGTCCAGCTGCCCCTCCATTGGTTCCTGTGAACAGCCTGATGACCCACGCTCTGGGAGAAAGCATGAAAACGAGCAGCAAGTTCATGCTTGCTCCAGTCTCTCTCGGGCATTTAATGCCTCATCGACAACTTCAAGGGAGTTCGGTCAGCTCAGCAGCTCTGAAATCAGTGACCAACCCAGGATGCATTTTCACACTGGAGACGCCATTCAGTGTGGCAGAGGGGTCAGTTTTGGGAGCATCAGCAATACCTGCCATCCTCAAGTTGGCGTCAAGTTCGATGCCAAGTTTCCCGAGCCCCAGACCCAATGCATTGGGTGCCACCCGACCCTCACTCAGCAATGTTTCCACTCCTCGGGAGCATCATTCTTGCCCGGGGTCTCCCCTCACTGGGTTGACATCAGAAGCGTCAGGGCAATCATATTCACATACTGATCTCCCTCCCCAGGCCCCGCCAGCTGAAGAAGAAGAGGCTGAAGTTGATGTAGCCCCTTGACAAACACGGGCCACAGCAAGAGGTGAAGCGAGAGGACATTGATCGGTCTCTCCTTGCCTTATGGCCCTGTTGGTCTGTTGTGGGCCTTGCTTATGGTAACATCTATGCAGTCTATCTCTAGCGCCACGTTTTTTTGTATATAATTTGCCTTAGCAACAATTTGAACATTCCATTCTGCCATCCCCTTCAGTCATGTTGGTCAAATCAAGTTCAAATTCTCAATGGCCTGGGGAAATGGGGCGAGACACCACTTATCTACTCATTATCACTTCGACACATTTGTTGTCTGGCGTAAGGCTGCCGGCTCATCACCCGATGCTTTGCTTGAATCCCCGCATCTCCATTGGTGGGAAGATATTTATCAGGTGCGTGGTCTGCAAAGAACAACCCAGGCTGCTTGAACATCTTACCCCAGTCCCAGCTTTGCTGAACTTCCCAATGCATACAGGAGCAGTCATTCAGCACTGTGAGGGGTCAGTTTTGAGAGTATCAGCAATATCTGTTGGCCTTGAGCCAGCGTCAAAGTTCAGCACCAAGTTTCCCGAGCCCCGGAGCCATTGTGTCAGGTGTCACCCGACCCTCGCTCAGTAATGTTTCCACTCCTCAGGAGCACCGTCCTTGCCCGAGGTCTCCCCCTACTGGGTTGGCATCAGAAGCGTTGGGGCAATCACACCCACGTACTTGATCCCTCCTCCCAATTTTTTCTATCCGTTTACAATGCTATATGATATGCTTTGAATACTATATGGCACTCTTGCAATCCTCAAGGTTCAGAGAACTGCAAGTCTTGCACCACTTGCTAGATATAGATATAGAGCAGAAATGCATATCAGTAAGCATGATGTGTGATTGAGATAAGCTTGTGTTCAGACTGGGTTAAACGTGTCTGTACCCTTTACCCTCACCTCATCTCACCCATGGACGCAATGTATGACATCTCCTCCCCCCGGAAGCTCGCCCATCACTGGAGTCAGGTACTAGTCATACCAGGTCTAGCTGGCCCGGGGCCCGCAACCCCATCCAGTCACCACTCCAAAGCTGCAGCAGATCTACTTGACAGCATGAAAATTTACCTGCACACGTGGAATTATCCCGGCCCTCCCAAGTCCTTCTTGGACCACACATGGGACCTCAAGTGGGAGAACGTGAAAATGGCCTTTGGAAACCTGGGTCTGCAGCAGCCATGCGAGTTGAAGGAGACCCTGGTGATAGAAAACATTGTCGTGCCTGCATTGCAGTGCCTGAACATTATATTCTTCCAGGCGTTCAAGATCATCCTCAAGGAACAGAACATCATTATCATCAGGGATCAAAAAGGTCGAACAAAAACTGCTCCCGACATCTCAGCCTACATAGGCAACCTAGTCGACGATGGGAAGAGAAAATATTCTAAAAGGACTGAACCCCGCCTGGCATTTATGGAGGGGAAGGGACCCATGGCAGGAGGGTCCTCTGGGCTCAATGAAGGCTTGGACAGCTTCCGGGGGCAGGCGATTGGGGCCTCCGAGGCGTTGAATGAAGACCATGACGAAGTGGCTTTAAAAATCCTCAGCCAAGTGAGTGAGTTTTTTGTTTCTCACAAATCATATCATTAAGCTATGACAAAGGTGCTCGAGGTGTGTTACAAGGCTCAGCTAAAGGTTGGCTGCCTTATTGCACTGCCTTTCCTTTTTTGTCCGGCCTGCGTTATGGGAACGGACAACAACGAAGCACATGCGTTCCTAGGCGACAATCAGATACCACGGAGTGCAGATGCTTGGGACCCAAATGTATGGCAAAAATTCTTCTGTGAATCCATGTGGTTCAGTTTCTGTGTTTGGGTCAAGGCATTGGAAGGGGTTCAGAAAGGGATGGAGGAGCACCCGATGTGGAAAGAGTGGAAGGATTCAATTGAGAGAACAATTTGTCCAGATGAGTCTCGGACCCTTGGTTCTCAGAAGCCATTGGGAGCTCTTGGGTCAATCCTCTGGCCAATCAAGAAGATACTCCAGTACTCGCTCTCTTGTTTGTTCAACCTTCTTGGACCCCAGCTTCCTTTCAAATTTATCAAGTCATTCGATACCAGTCCGGTCACCGTTTCGTCAATCATTAGTTCGTGAGTGGCTTTCTCATTTCAGTTGTGTACATACTCATAAAATGTCTTACAGAAGCGACTGGACTCATTTCATTCATGCGCCTCTCCCTCCCGACTCAATCATGTATTGGGATGTTGCAACAATCTGCCTCTATCAAAAATGGGGGTTTGTAATCAAGTATGCTTTGGAGGAGAGTGGATTTGAGAGGGAGCTCAAGGCCTTGCAAGGCCTTGCATGCATGGAGCATTCCCCTTCTCTCATTGCTCATGGCACAACTGCTGCTAGGCCTTGGGCATCCCCTGTCCCCTTCCTTGTCATGACGTACCATGGAGCGCCTCTCCAGAATTTCGATAAGTCTATTGTGTGAGTTGATCTTTCTTATTCACTCAGAAATTTTGGCTGACAAACGCAGCAACAACCTCTATAATAGAATCGTCAAGCCAATGCATGAGCTTGGGTGGCATCACCATGACATCAAACCCGACAACATGATGATCGATGCCCATGGCAAGCTCACACTCATCGACTTCAACCTTTCGGTACCCCTCAAAGAGTGTAAGCACTGTAGTTGTCCAGACCAGGCATTTTTGAGGAAGTGGGGGATCGATGTGATTGAGGGTTGACAGATCCGATCTTTTCTATCTATTTACTTACTATGCGATACGACATATCTTGAATATCATGGCTCTTGAACTCATAAGATGGAAATGGGAAGCACGGTGATCAGAGGAATGAATATACATTTCATGGTAACAGGTGTGAGTCCGATCTACTATGAATCTCGTATCCTAGGCTTACGAACTCTCTTTCCAATCTCCAACGCTCCGATTGATGCTGCATCTGCAAGGAGAGCCTTCTCCTTGGCCGACGAGGATGGTTTTGCTGCTGGGGCAGAGGAGCCCCCAACTTGTTCTCGTCCTTTTGTCACCTCGGTTTTACTGCTCTTGGCAGCCTTGTGCTTTCTATGAACAGGGGTGTCAATGGTCAGAGGGGTGATGGGAGGTGGTGTGGCATCGTCATCAGCGGAAGGAAGTGGAGTCGCATTGGGTGGCATGGTGGGAGTTTGTGGTGCCTTGTGCCTGGTCTTCAGTTTGGCTGGAGAAAATATGGGTTGAAGAGGGCTGGACTTCACCGTGGCCGGTATGGATTGAATCAGACGCCCAGATGGCTTTTCAGGCATAGATTCCATTGGAAGTGCTGGAGTGGAGTGTGAGTGCGGGTCGGCAGTGTCATCATCACTGTCCAGAATGACTGCTTTCTTTCGGGCAGGGACATGCATGGGCTTTGAAATCGGGGCCTGCAGCAAAACATCCTCCCAATTTGCCTCATCATTAGAAGCAGGGGTAGCCAGCACCTGGGCAATCGGGCCTGCCATGGGGGGAGGGGTGTAAACCTTCACCTTCTCACCACCTCCATCGACCTTTGTTTCTAGGTGACTTCCCTGAAAGACTGTTGCCGAGGTTACAGATTGCTTCTGGGCCTTTCGTGCCCTCTTCTTGAGCTTAGGCTTTAGAAGAGGCATGGACTGTCCATCCTCAGCTGACGATGCCTGAATGGCCTCTCGAGGAAGGCGTAGATGGAAGACACCCTTCGACCCAAGATAGCTGTGGAATTCAAAAGCAATCCTTCCTTCCTTTTGCTTCCCATAAAAGAGATTCAACAACTCCTCCACCAAGCCAACATTGACTTTGGAGGGATCACAAAAAATGGGAAAATATTTCTCGGGAACATGGTCGGCCAAGAAGAAAGATTGAGGTTGCTTGAACATCTCGCCCCATGGGGGTCTCACTTTGCTAGGATTGCGTCCGGATGCGCAGGCTGGTCACTGAGGCGTCAGCATGACCAACATGAAGATTTCTATGGACTCACCATAGTGGCCTTTGATGAAGGCTCTCAGAACCTTTGGAAGAGTGCTCCAGCATTGATATAGATCCGGTATGTTCATTGGATCCTTGAGGAGTGGCTCCCCATACTCATTCACCTTTAGCTCCCAGGGAATTTCATATGGGTTTGACGACAGCCCCATGACCGATGCATTGTACTTTGCCCAGAGGGGCATAATACCTGTGTTCTTAATCCCCTCCTGCTTGGTCTGCTTGAACCCGGTCCCACCATGGTTCTCATTGAAGTTGAGCATTGCTGTCATTCAAACTTCAGCCAGTGGGACACTTTTAAAGAGGGGATATTTTCACAGATTCTAAGTTTGCCTGCAAGGTTCACCCTACCACACAGGACTGCAACACAAACACCAAGATGGTTGAACATTGTGTGGCAGAAATGTTCTACGTACGGCACCAGGTCATTCTCAGCCAAACTGAGGAAATTGGATGCTTGGGTTAGACCTTGGACTTAATTGCAGAAGATGTGGCCTTACCGGACTTTATCCTCCTCATTTGCCCTGTGTTCACGCCACTCGGCTGCCTTCTTCTCATACGATAGCTTTTCATCTTCAGTAAGGAGGTCCCACTCATGCTTCAAGGCCTTCTTGTAAAAGTAGAACAGTGTCGGGGATTTCCCGCCATAGTCAGGCAACTTGTCCTCATCCTGCTCTTCGTCTGATGAAGGCGGGTCGATGGGGAGTTCAAATTTGATAGACTCACCCGGAGCCTCATACCCAAGCTGCTTATGAAAGAGCTGGCGCTGTCAAGCAGCAATCCTCAGCTTGTTCGTCTGGGCAAAGACAGACAGACCGGTGTACTTGGGCCCAAACTTGGGGAGGTCTTTCTTCCTCCGACATTTCTGCATAAACCACTCCCGAACATTCTATGAAGAAATAGTTGTGAGTATCCAGGACTTCTTCAATGTACTTTTGGGCCTGACCTTCTGCAGCCCAGTCCTTTCAGTATCAGAAACCTGTCGCCCAGCCTTTTCCACAAGCGCAACCAGGTGATCAGTTGCGGTTAACGGGATCTCCTTTTTCTGCTCAGCTGTCGCAAACAAGTACTCTACCCAACAAGACTGCAGGTAGGCCAGCTGTACGGTGTGGAACCGACTGTCCATTGTGGGGCTTTCTCAGACAAAGGTCTCATGATCCTCGAGGCCATGATAAGGCTCTAATTCTGCATCCGAGGTACTGGCAAGATTGCCCGAGGTGTCGGGAAGTTGGGGAATGGGGGCAGGATCTGAGGACATGCCGGATGGAGGAGATTTGCAAGGAGGGGCCGAAGGACATGTTGAAATATGGCAGAGTTGAGGTCTGGTATAAATACCCAGCCTCAGTGACCTGTTTGCTGTATGCTCTGATGCCTTCACAGTGGCACACCGTCAGTACCAGCTATATCGAAGAAGACCCCGTTTCGCAGAGATCTCGGCACCGGTCCCGAACCTCTCGATTGAAACCCTCTCATTCAGCCTTGCCGGTCAAAAGATCCACCCGACCCTTGCCAAAGGTTAGAGTCTGCGAGGACATCTATGATCCACCATTGGCCGACCTGAGCCCATCTGGCAACATTACATCTTCCCAACCCATTGGGATAGATCATCCCTATTTGGACCATGCGTTTATCCCCTTTGATGACCGTACCAGCCAAGGAAAGGTCAGTACCTGGTTGCTCACGTTGCACTTTCCATCCTCCACCTCTAGACGACCCTGGATTACATGGAGGAGTGGGTACAAAACAAGTGTGAGATCTATCTTCAGGCCATTCTGAAGACAGAAGCTCTCGGCATACATACCTGCTTTTGGTGTGGAGTGGACGATACCATGCTATGGCGTTGTATGGATTGTATGTCCGACAAAACCCTTTGTCGGGCATGCTGCTGCTCAGCCCATAACCTGCATCCATTTCACCGAATTGAACGGTGGAACGGATCCTTCTTTCAACCAGCCTGGCTCTGGCATGTGGGGGCGGCTATTTTCTTGGGTCACAAGGGGTTACTATGCCCAGGGTATCTAACTACTCCAGACAAGTTGGTCCATCGCTGCCTGAGGGTCAACAATATGATGAAAACCGACCCGACTTTCTCGGCCGACCCGACCTATGGAGCAAAACCTACCTCCCAGGCCCTGGGGAATGGGAAGGTAATGACGGTCATCCACATCAACGGCCTTCATCACCTCCCTGTATATCCCTGTATGTGCAACAAGAAGGTTGATGTTGATATTCAGCTCCTCCATTCCCGCTTGTACCCCGCGTCTGCCAAAGATCCCTCCACTGTGTTTACCTTTGAAGCTTTGAAATTCTTCCATCTTATCAAAGTTCAAACGCATCTGTCAACCGAGAACTACAGTACTCTCCTCAGGTGACTCACTAGTTTTGTCTTCCCTGATGACACACCGGTCAGTCTCCAATTATCTGACATTAGGCATAAGCTCATGTACTTCTGCCCGTGCAGGACCAACAACGTGAGCTCGGCCGAGCCTGGCAACAGTGGAATCATCTCATCAACCTGAAACGATATGGCTTCGGGCACAAGAATCAGGGCTGTAAGCCAGGTAGGGGGGACCTAGCGCTGTTCTGTGCTGCTTGTCCACAGCCCAATGAGAACTTGCCCGATGATTGGAAAGACAATCCTGATACGTGAGTGGTGGTGGTTTTATCAGTGTCTTCCCGAACCTGATTCCTGGATGTTAGCTGGAAATACTGTCGTTATCTCGTAGCTGATGGCACTTTGTCCTGAACCATTTGCAATCGCATGGTCTCAACAAGGATAAGACCGTGTTTTTGGCGGATGGCACTTGTTATATGTCTGAAAAAGCCTGCTATGACGATTATGTGCAGAAGACAACAGAATACAATGAGGTACGATTCAGTATTTCCACACCCACGGCCTGTCCTCATCTCGGCCGATCTATCCCTCAGCTATCCATGTGTTATGAGCATCGCGCCGTCGCTGACAAGAACAAAGCTAAGAGGGGCTATGATTCCACTGGTCTTGTGGCCATTGCCTGTAGTTGACATGGATGCTTCGCTCCAGGAAGTGTTGTAGATATGCAGAAGGGTGAAAGGTATAATCACAATAGCCGCCAATTCTTTCTGTGTTGTTACAAGCTCTAATGGTACCACGTGAATAGGCAGCTCAACGTTGACTATTCCCTCACTGAAGCATGCATAACCACCTCTGCTGAGAGTACGAATGGCTTGTTATTTGCATATGACATCAACTGCCAGTACTGTGTCAATTTTTGCTGTTGGATTGCCAATTTGGGTCTTCGATTCCCCCCAAACCTTCCTGTCACATACCTCATTGGCCTGTTCCATGTGCATGGTCACAAGGAAGAGTGTTTGTGGCGCTTTGCACCTTCATACCTGAGTCCTGGCGCCGGTGTTGCTAGTGGAGAAATCATTGAATCTCTCTGGTCACAGCTCAATGGTGCAGCCAATATCACCCACACGATGACTGTGTCACATCAACAGGAAATGCTGGATGCCTGCATGGCTGACATCAATTGGAGGAAGCTACAGGGCCTCAGTAAGCATCCAGTCCCTGACTCACTTGCCGACGTCAACCCTATAACTGTAACTTGCATCTTTAGTCCCGTTCCTGATTTGCCAGGTCAAAAAGGCAGAGGAAGAGCATGATGAAGCCCAGACCTCATTTGAGGATGTGGATGCAGCGGTCACCCCTGAGCAAAGGGTGCTGTGGCGTCAACAGATGACCATGGCCAATGCAGACCGCGGGTCCGATCCAAGCTTGATGGACATCTATTGCATCGCCATAGACAAAGGTGAGCAAAATTTCACCTGTTAGCTTGCGTCCTATTTGCAATTTTTGCTTATTTTACGTGTTAGTGGAACCGAAGAAAGACGTTCAAGTGAGGCTGATGGCGCAAGAGCAGGCCAATAATACCCAGCTGGGTGTTACCCGATGGGTAGCCGAAGCCATTGATTTACAGGAGCATCAGTACGTTTTTGTCCCTTTGATTCGTGCTTGTCAATTTACCATCTAACTTCAGAATTCAGCTTGCCGACCTAGTCAGGTCTCACAGACGATCACCAACGCCAAGTCAGTCTGTTGAGATTCAGAAGAAGCGGGAAATGATCTTAAAGAAGCTCAACTTGACCATGGTAGAGGGGGAGGTTCTAATTCCCCAGGCGAGGTTGGAGCAAATGCTCGGACGCGCACCCATTCTCCATGAGATCTGTCTCTGTAATGATGAATGCACCTGCGCTGATGAAATGGCCATGTTGTTGAACCCTCGACCCAAACCATTGGATGTGGAGCATGCTATTGTGCCACTACCATCGTCTTTTGACACCCGCCCCGGTGGGTGGAGTCATGTTGAAACTGTGGAAGAGCAACTCCGTGTAGGGCAGGCCCATGAGGCTTTGGAGGCTTTGAGGGTGGAGATCGCACACAAGTCGTACCTTTATTGGGCGAATCAGGGCACTGCCTCAGCAGGCAAGAAGGCCAAAACCAGAGGCTATAATGCAATTCGGAACGTGGACAAAGGAATTCGCTTCCATGTAAAACGGTACGATGCTGCCGTATGGGCCTTGGATCGCTTAGACGTGCAGTGAAAGTACCCGATATTTGAAGAGATCAAACCCGAGCATACGAAGGTGGTAACGAACGTATACGACCCAAATGCAAGAGGTCAGCATGATGTGACCTTATCCTGGATCTGGACCATCAACACCAAATCCAATTCTCCTGAGAACGCTGCTTACCTCGCCAAAGGTATGGAGGTCTCTCGGTACATTCACTCATACCTGTTTTTAACACCGGCCACACAGTGTATCAGGTTAATTGGATCCGTGCAACATCTCGCCGAGATTGGTGGAACGAGGAAATATCGCTGGTGAAATCAGAGATGGACCGGTTTGTACAATACTGCACTAAGCGCTCGGAAACAGCGCATTCATGGATGGGTTATGGGGACGGCTGTGACGAATATGCTCTTCGCCAGGCAGATATGTGGAGGAGATTGGGTGATTGGGCATTGGCCGAGTTCCTGCTGAAAGCTGGTGTGGCTGTTTCCTGCGCGGGGTCGCATGCTGACTTCAAACCTGACGCTAGCAATTATTAAGACTGACCTTCAGTTTGGGGTGTTAGATACTGATGCTAAACCTATTGTACAGTTGTAAGGTTAGGGTTGATCTGATACATAGTTGTCTGCGAGCACAATCAGTTTCTTACTTGCACCACCATTATGTTGTCTCGCAAAACACTTCCCATTCTCCACGGAATCGACCGACCATCGTTTCAATCCCTCCTAAACTATTCCTCAAGCCGAGTCCAAGCTGCTGCTCTTTCATACCTCATATCTGAGGAGTCTCTCACGGCCGAGGAAAGCCAAAAATTTCAAGAGTACCTCACCCACGAGCTAGTGAGTATCTTGTATGAGCTCCATGCTCAGCCCATTTATCTATTTTGTATTTTGTATTAGCTTTTCGGAATGCACTTATTGGGATTGGGTATGATGCTCCATCCCAACTCGCTTTCTGTTCCTCGTGGAATTCAAGCATGTGGCCACTTGTTTGTTGCAGACCAACTCACCCTGAAACCTAAACTACGTGATATCATCCTCGACAACAGCGACCCGACAGATACCGTGCTCGAAGGGTATGCGTTGAACTGGTGGGCAGCCTTCCCACCTCCGGACGGATTCAACCTCGATCTGTCTGCGATTATCGATGCCTGACAAGCGCAAGCACGCAATACCAATCCTGCGGTGGACGTCCCAGGTACCAACCTGGCCAACCTGCAATATCCCTCCTGACAAGAGCTGGAGACGGGCTGTTTGCTAGCAATCGATGCAATTCAGGAGCTGGATCTTTCAGAGAAGTGCTTGTATGCGGAACTTATTCATATTGGAACCACGATCGGACTCACAACCACGCTGAAGCAACAATTCCAGGTGATTGAAGAACGGGTCATTTCAGAGAAGGTACAGGTTGCTCAAGCGGCCTCTAGAGACCCCTCGGCCGGTCTGGGAGGCTTGCGTTCAGCCAAAGGGAAGGAGAGGGAGAACATTGGGTCGGAGGACAGAGGACACTAGCAATCCACCCCCATTTGCCTCCCCGAAGCCGTATACCTCTCAATTGAGGTGCTTGTACAGTGAATCCTGCATCGTTGTCTCCGTACATACCCCCCCCMNAAATAATACATATGTCACATGAACACCGATCAATGCCCCCCATGCCCGACCTGACCCGACTGACTTTGCTTTCATCTCCTCTCCTCATGTCCCTCAACGGACTATTCTCTTTGACAGACAATGAATGGCATTCATTGCTGCTTTTTCTCTCCTTCCGACGTGATAAGTTCCTGCGGTTTGTTCATACCAACGTGGAAACACTGAAGCCTTCGTCTGCACGGCTAATCCAACTATTCATTGAGGAACTCGTATGTTTGGCCCCATCGCGCCCGATATTGAGCTCAACCCACAGGGTACAGGAAATTTCAATTGTGATTCAGAGATTGCAGGCCTGTCTCACTCCCCAAGGCCTCTTGATTGACTCGTTCACCGATATCATCTGTCGCGTCACTCTCTATAGTCATTCAGACAAGCTGATTTGGGGAGCATTGGCATCCGGTACCCTGGTTGACGGTCTAGACTATGAGGAGCCCAAAGGTTTGGACCTCATCAATACTTGGTGGGATGAAAATCGGCCGTCTCCCGACATCAACGTTGTCATTGCAGACTGGGCAGATGTTCGGATGAAACTCAGGTTCAAAATGCCTCCCTCTCTCACATCCCCCGATAGGCAGAAGACGTTGAAGGCCTTGATCAAAATGCTAGATGCCTCGATGCATGCCACAGGCACATATGTTGCGGAGCTTCGGGCCTCACAGGGCAGAACTCATGTATTGTTGGACCGGTTTAATTGTTGGGCACATCAGTTGGGAAAAGTTGACCGGGCAACTGGGGCATTCTAATCTCTCAATTACGGTTGTATCTGTCTGTATCTAGAGTCCCCAAATATTGACTGCAGGTGCCTCCGCGCGCATCAACCCGAGCGACTCCATGAGGTCATCGGCCAATGAGGTCCCAATGTTTCGTACCCTCCTTTCAATATTCCTTCTCCTACGGCAGGGCGCATGAAGCTAGCAATGCACACCCTTTCTCCTTCAGTACGGCTGGCACCATGCTGCATCAAGTAGCCAGGAAGAACGAACACGGTCCTTGGATTGTACACAAATCGGGCATTGAGCAGAGGGATCTCGAGCCTGCCACCCAAATAGTTGCCAAATACCGAGAGAATATCCAGCATGGTCCTTCCACCCTTTGTATCACGATGGAAGGGCGTTTCCAGATTAGCAATGATGGCGAACCCGCTGAATGGTGTGGACCAGTGCTTGAACACCTCCTTGGTCAGCTTGGGATCAGAAACGGGACATCGTTGAGAGTGCAACTTGCGGTACACCTCAAGCAGCACCTTATACTGCATATCAAAAAGGTCCGGATGCACCAGCAAAAGCAACGTCCCAATAAGAATGTTGGTGTCCTCCAAATTCTCAAGCAGTTCAGGTCCCCTGTTTTGTCCCCCCCTTCTTTGGGCTCAACATGCTTGAGGGACCTGGGAGGTGGTTGGGTGGCTATTCAAGGTAGAAGGATAAGCCCAGCTGTACAAAAAATGAGACTATACGCTGTAGACTCACTCCATGACCCTGAGCATACCAACAAGCACTAAAATTTGCATGACCGGGAGGGATCTGGCATCAGGTCGGGTCGGCAAAGGTTTCAGCGTCACACCTCCAATTTTCGTTACCAGCTTTGGCGATGCTGAGCACACTATTTGTCTCACAACCAGCACGCCTAACATGCTCAAAAACCATATCCTGCCGAAGACCTAGCTGAAGCCAGAAAGTGTGATACAGAGAAAGAGACACTCACTGATCGGTGGGATGTGAAAATACCGGGAAGATACCATGCGAATACTACGTGCTCCCGATCCATGAACATGGTCGGCCAAGTAAGAACAACTCTCGATCCATCGGATCGGGTTTGGAAAGGCGGCTTCCACGCATTCTGGAGGGCCTGGTCCTTGCTCTGGCCCCCTTTTTTTGCTTTTGGAGACTTCAACAAGCTCCTCGAAGCTGCCTTCTATAATGACTGAGGATGCTCCTCCATGAGTGGGGTATAACCAGGTGAAGGGCCATTCCACATACTGACCTGGGTTTTTCCATGCAGCACAAAAAACTTCCACCATTGTTTCGAGCTCAACTTTGACATCGAGAGGGATATGTCGGTTGCGCAATACGGCGCCACCCTGAGTTGTGCGTTCCCGAACAAGGTCTTGTGTATAGCGCGCACACAATTTCAAGTATTTGAGGCCGGGCGGGACATCCTTATCCTCAGTCGCCATTTCCAGCTGGGTTGGAGAGGAAGTGCGTTGAGTAGCACACAACCACCTGCTTCTCCGGTTTTAACCTTAATCTTGCCACAAGGCAAGGCTGCCTCGGTGTTCTGCATTTCCCAATCAATTATTGCTATGCTCTTGCAAATGCTCTCTCTTGTACATTTCTGTCCGTCTGTTCAGAAGTCCTGACATTTCGGGGGTATTCCAATAACATGTCCATAAGAAGCCACCCGACCTTCTCATGTCACAGAGGCAAAAACAGCTACATCCTGCCCCGCTGGAATCAAATATTATGTAACTGCCGTATCTGGCCCAGCTAGAGTATACAATCTCCGGCATCAACCGTCCTTGCTGGGCCAAAATGGGTCATCATTCTTGATATGATCCAAACCCAGCTAAGGCATCTCACTTTTGATTTGCTGCTGATTGACCTGGTTTGACGAAAGTGGAGGGCAAGTCCATTTTGTGAAAGGTCTCTGTGAGCTGAAGGACTGAAATGGAAAGGTTGTGGGGAAGGGAAGGAAATTGGAAAGGTTGTACCTCCTGGATGCTTGCGCCATACTCCATTGAGAGCGTGCAAATCTCACAAATCCATCAGCCAAAACCTGGGACCAGTGGCACCAGGTATTCAGACACATTGGGATGATGACTCTTGAATGGATGCACAATCAGAAACTCGTCAACGGATTTGATGTTGATGAATCATCCATTCCATCCCCTACCTGTATTCCATGCTTGGAAGCGAAGTTGACACACCAGTTCTTTCCCAAGCAGGCTGAAACACGATCCAACACTCCAGGAGAAGGTTATCACAGCAATGTATGGGGACCAGTCACAGAGTTTCTGACCACATATTTTGAGCCTAAATACATTGAAAATACATAGAAAATACACCATATATTTTTAGTGTATTTTTACAAAAAATACAGAACAAATACAGAAGGTATATATTTTCTAGAAAAAATACAAAACTATCATGGGTCAAAAGTCAAATTCTATTGGTTTGCCTGGTGAGTAGAAATCAATCCAATGGAACTTAGTTTTGACCCATAATAGTTTAGTATTTTCTCAGTATTTTTTCCAGAAAATACAAATCTCTTGTATTTTTTTCGTATTTTTTTGTAAAAATACACTAAAAATATATGGTGTTTTTTCTATGTATTTTCTATGTAGTTGGATTCAAAATATGGAGCAGAAAACCCTGTGTTTATAACGTATTAGGTAGGGTCCTGTGTACCTTTGGCCACCTTATCACCTGTGGAGCTTGGGCATGGGTATCCATGATATTCACTATCATTGGTTTCCTTGACAGGGACTCTATCAATTGCATAAAGTCCAATTTGAGTTCCTTCTCCTGAGAAAAACCAGGGTGCATTGATGACCTTGCCCAATCCTTATCTTACAGAACATGAAAGAAGATCCAGGCATTGTGTTCTTGCACAGTGCAGGATCAAGAGGAGCCCCATTTGCTGCTTCATATCTATCTTGGAAGGTATCATGCAAGATGGTGGAGATGGACTGGAATACTTTCAATCTGGACACTGCTGATAGTATCTCATAGCGCTTAAAGGAAGCGTCTTGCACATGGCCTTTCATCAGTCACAAATTATGATGTGGCTGTGAACAGGTTTCCAAATAACAACAATTAGAACCCTGGAGTCTGTGGGCGCATACCAAGTTTCCAAATAGAATTATCCCAGAAGAGATGCTACGGGGTGTCTCTTCCTCTCTGCTTTCAGAACAATCACTATCAGTGGAAGTGACTTTGCTAACACACAGTAAGGTTCAAGATACGACAGATAACTTCACGAACAGAGGGCACGGCCTCGAGCAACTTTAACGCAAGAACGATTCGATAAATGTAAGCGATACGACTCTGATTGACTTCGCGAACTTAAACACTCTTTTCTCGATAACAGATGGCTCTTGTAGATTCCTGGGAACATGGTCCCGAGACAAAATACAAATGCTAGCTACCTGCTAATGCTATAATAAATAACACAGACATGTATATATAGATAATTATTACTTGGCAAACAGACAGAGAGACAAACAGATGACAGAGACAGAGAGAAATAAGAAACACAATCACATGAGGGTATCAAGG
>JANBPK010000264.1:0-16051 GCA_027579435.1 Candolleomyces eurysporus | reverse complement strand
TTCAGAGTAATTGAGCTCCTTTCTTGTGCCGCGCCAGCCATCATGCTGTCTGATATGCCGAAACCTTGCCGCGCCGTCTCTTTATGTGCTTAGGGACTTGTCCCACTGCTCTAGCACTGAATGTACTCGATTAATGTGAGGCCACATGAGAGTTTAGGTTCCTTTAGTGCCTAGGAAAATACCTCTCTAGCTTTAGTAATGAAACTGGGTCTTTCAGCTGCAGGGTAGGCCATTTGATCTGAAGCGGCGCCAGCTGGCTGGCCTACTAAACCCTAATCTCGGGTATATGGCGGGCGCGCCTCTAAGTTGGCAGTCCTTGAGTAGACTCCAACTCTTGTGAACCCAAGAGTAATGTACTCCTTAATTATCCTTCGCACCGCACGAGTTATCTTAGTACTGGAAGGGTTTCATAACATAGAGATTTAATAGACACGACCATTTATTGAATGGTGAACGATATATTCAATAAAACTGGTATTTATTCGCAAAAAANGCGAACATGGTCGTATCAGCAGCTCCAGATAGTATATATATTGGACTCTTTTAGCATAGTTTTTCCCCAGAGAATTACCGCTTTTTTNATTTGTGTTTACTTTGTGTTTGCAATCGACTGGTTTTGTGACTTTTATTGATACTGAGTAAAGGAAAGATCAAAGCTATAAAGAAGTAACCTTACAGGTTAACTGTGTGATTATTGAGCACTCCTCAATTACTTGGAACTAGTGTGCACAAGAGAGAGAACTTGTAAATTCTTAATACTCTACACTACCCCCCATACTCGCACCCCCNGATTTCGGTGTGGCACGACTACAAAAGGTTATACATACTACTTACCTCGCACGGCTCGACTTGGAGTTGGTGTTAGGTGTTAGGTTGTGTGTTAGTAGTCTTGCCGTTCTCAATCTCTTCACCGGGTAGACGGAAAGAGGGTCGGGAGCAGAGGTACTTACCTCCAAACCCATTCCAAACTAACCAAAGCATGTGGAAACAATGGAGTGCCATTTTGGCAGTGGTTCCAAATGAGTCTCGATGCAGGTCTAGGAGAGGTGAGACCTTGTTCTGGAGCTTGGATGTTCTCATATGATTATCTCTTTCTGGGCTGATTGGTTTCATGTGTTTATATTTCTGTTTGTCTTGGATGTGTTTGCCAAACTTATCTATAGTATTTAATCTTGGACTCTAAGTAACTGAATCTACATAGCAGGTAGCTAGCATTGTATTTTGCATCCGGGTCCATGTTACCCACCAAATCTATGAGAGCTTTTCTGTTATCTTTTGCGTGTTTAAATTCAGAAGTCGTTCAGAGGCTATGTCCTCATCATGTTGATAAAGTTATATTGTGTTGAGACCGTGTTCTCACTTCTCAAGTCAAATCCATCTATCATCGAAGTCCATTGTCCATGAAGCTCAGCTTTCAAAGAAATAACATCGAACCTGGTTGAGCCTTAGCTCCCCCCTCAAACTTGTGATTGCAAAGTTTACGTTCTGAAGCCTTAGTCCAGCTAGACTTAGAGCTTTTCACTATACCCTTGCCTGCCTCTTATCTTCTGAAGATAGTTGATGTGTTTGTTTTGTGTGTGTGTTGGTGTTAGAGTTTGGTTCTTTGTCTTGTTGTGATTTGAGCCTTAGAACGTGACCTGCGCATCAACGGTAAAGCAAAGCACTTTGCCGCATCCCTTGGACTTTGATCAACTTTGAATTAAGGGGGAGTGTTGGAGTTTATTCTTGTCAGATCTTGTCCGACAACAATACCCATGCCGAGCGTGCCTACCTACCAACTCGATTGTTCTGCTTTGACCTTACTGTTGCTAGTACAACGCTTTATCCCCTCGTTGTCAATTGATGAGCAACTTTATTCTCTATTTCTACTCTTATTATTTTACCTTACACAATAACTTTGATTCATATAAATACTGGGATATGTACTTGTAAATTACTCAGTCTATCAACCACTTTCTACATCTACCAACTTCTATAGAAGAAGCCCTAGAAAGGGAACATTCCCGAAACCAAACATTGCCTGGCAGAGAGATCTCCACACAATTGGCAACTGTGGAAGGGCATGCCAGCAGAACTACACTAAAAGTATTAACACAAGGTCTGTAAAACTAAATTCCTGACCCTGAAAAAAGGTAATAGAAGGTCTCAATGGAATGGGAGGAGTAGGACTAAAAAGAGAATGGTAATACAAAGATCCATGCAAAATGCTGTCATCCATAGAGGAGTTGGTAGAGTGGAACATACCACAACCAACCACTGTCTGGGCCTCCATCCTGTCAGTGAGCTCCATAGACAAGTGGGAGCTTGCATCATCTATTCCATGTATTTTGTGTATTGAGGTCTTCTCTTTTGTTGCCTAAGCCGTATTTCTGGGGCTCATAGCTTGTCAGCCTAGATGTAGGGATCAAACCTCAGTGGGAAAGGAAGAAAGAGCTGAGGTGTAATGATCACAAAAATTGAGGCTATAAGCAGAAGAAAACATGAGAAAGAGAAGAGAGAGAAGAAAGAGGCAATCAGGGTGAAAAAGGAAAGACTAGAGCAATGATACAAGTATAGAAGGAGTATTCCGATATACGAGTCCATATAGGTCTAACACAAATGACCCTCAAAGGCTTTGATGCCAATCAGTAGTGAACTTGTAGTCTCCTCTGCTGTTTTGACCTCATTTTAGTATCTAGGGAAGATCTCCTCAAGATTTATCAAGAAAAAAATTTGGCATGATAATCGATTTTCCAATTTCCTCAGGCAAGGGAAGGAACCTCACTGCAGCTCAAAGATCTGCATGCGACATAGATGCAGACACAAGTGAATCACATTTGATTGGGACTGGGTGCGGTTCTGCACTGCAGGGTCAATGATGCTAGAGCTCGAATATTTCGCCAAGCATGCTGATCTGGTGCAAAAAAAANTCTAGAATGGCCGGTGAAAGCAATGAGTAGGTACTATTGGCAAGTTGAGCGGACTTGGATCTAGGACTGCTTGGATAAGTGTCAAGTTGTTATTTTTCCAATGTGATAGCCATTTCCTGCATCCCAACCACAACAACTGACCAAATACTTGGGTTCCATCTGGGGTGATCATCACTCACTCTGGCTGCAATGTGGCAAGGCTCGAGCCCTCCCACAGGCTCCAATACCACAGATTCTAGAAATAGGCATAGCAATGTTCTTTGTACATGCCAGTGGAGCAAATTTCATATCCTAGCCAGCCTGTATTCTGCTGATGGGCCTGATATTCTGGTTCTGGTTTCCAGATCCCTGTCCCTTACTGACAACAGCTTTAGGCTTGTATATGCTTCCAACTTAGAAGCAAGGACTTATGTGAACTATCTTTTGTGACCCGAGCCACTTGGCTGGTCCTGGAACTTCTCACTGCAGGGCTGGTCACGAACCCCAGGTGTCTAATTGACCAATTCAATTAATGTATCGGTATTCCCCATGTTAGCCTTGTGTTGGCTGACAGTCCACTTATCTAGCATCCTCTTGAGCTGTGCAGCCTTCCTTCCTCACCACCTATTACTATCATCCTTGACTTCAACTACTCTTTTTTTCCGTGCTTTTCCCTGGATGGGCAACAGATCTCCACCCTCCGAGGGGGCCTTTTCAGTGACAAAGGCACTGATTCAACACACACAGGAGTCCCTATGATACAACACTACCATGGCCCAATCATAGTGAACAATTCAGTGGAGTATGCCGAGAATGTAAATTTGGGAATAACTATGGTAAGCTTCCATTTATCTACTGAATAACACACAGGGATCAGCTTGTTGGTTTTTCTTGTTCAGGTACCCTCAACCAAGTTGCTGTTTGATCCCACTCAGCCGCTGGGAACCGGCAGCATGTCAAGCCCATTGATCCAACAAGTGAGTTACAGCCATCCTTTCAACATCACTCATCACTGTTTCATTTTTGACTTACCCAGATTGTATTTCAGACCTTATCCAGCCCCTTCAGCTGATTCTCAATGCATCCCACACTTGAAATTGAGAGACGTTGATGCGCAGGTCGCGTTCTAAGGCTCAAAGCACAACAAGAAGAAGAACCAAACTCTAACACCAACACATACAAAATAAACACACCAAGTATCTTCAGAAGATAAGAGGTGGGCAAGGGTATAGTGTAAAGCTCTAAGTCTAGCTGGACTAAGGCTTCGGAACGTAAACTTTGCAATTGCAAGTTTGAGGGGGGAGCTAAGGCTCAACCAGGTTCGATGTTATTGCTTCGGAAGCTAAGCTTTGTGGACAACAGACTTCGACAATGACGGATTCGACTTCAGAAGTGAGAACACGGTCTTGACACGATATAACGTTAACAATGTGATGAGGACACGGCCTCCGAACGACTTCTGAACTTAAACTCGCAAAAGATAACAGAAAAGCTCTCGTAGATTCGGTGGGTAACACGGACCTGGACGCAAAATACAATGCTAGCTACCCGCTATATAGATTTAGTTACTTAGAGTCCACGATTAAATACTGTAAATAAGTTTGGCAAACACATTCAAGACAAACAAAAGTATAAACACATGAAACCAGCTGGCCCAGAAAGAGATAATCATATGAGAACTCCCCAGCTCCAGAACAAGGTCTCGCCTTTCCTAGACTCGCATCAAGACTCATTCAGAACCTCTGCCGAAGCAGCACTCTATCGTCTCCACATGTTTTGGTCATTCAGAATGAGTTCGGAGGTAAGTACCTTTGCTCCCGATCCTCCTTCCGTCTATCCGGTTGGCTGGGCACCACCCCCAAGCCCTTATCGCACCATTGCCTCACCTCTAGGCATTCCATATTTCTCCGCACGCCATGCTCTTCTCTTTGCCAAGTTTGGCTTGCAACTCTGATACCTATCTCGGGTTCCGAAGTTGCCCTTCAGCCTTCATCTTGTTCCGCATCAGTTCACACCTCAAGTTGGTTCTTCAGAAGTCTTCAACCGAGCTGCTCTTGCTTCCAAATCCAGTAACTGTCAGGTTTAATTGACTTAATGGATTTGCCATCATGTCCTCGAAGCCACAGAGTGACGTACACCTTCCGCTTAGCGAATGTCAGGGCAAGTATTCCTTTGTAGTGTGCATATCCTCTCCCTACACCATACCTCGCCAGGTCGGGTGCGCAGAGATGGTTCTGAATTGTTCCTCTACCCTTCGGATACGTTCGCAGGGCCTTCCGAATATAAAGCACCGCTGCTGAACCGTCGTACTTGGGTCTCTGAGCCAGATCCCTGAGGTCTGCTAAGTCAGAAGCCAGGAACCGCTTCGACTCTTGGTTTCGCAATGTTCCAAAGACATGCTGAATCCTGATTGCCTCTATCGCATCATAGTATTTTAATTCAGAATCGCTTCTGAAGAAAAGTTCTGTAAAATTTGCAATTTTTATGGGGGTATGTGAGTAAGCGTCACATCAACGTTGATGTGGCTCTTACCCACAGATCCTCAGAAAAATCGCAAAATAATAGAACTTTTCTTTGTAAGCGATTCTGAATTAAAGTACTAGGGTGTGATGACAACAAACAGAATGTAGCATGTCTTCCAAACATTGCAAAACCAAGAGTCAAAGTGGTTTCTGGCTTCAGACTTAGCAGCCCTCAGGGATCTGGCTCAGTGACCCAAGTACAATGGTTTGGCAGCAGTGCTTTATATTAGGAAGGCCCTGTGAACATATCTGAAGGGTAGAGAAACAATTCTGAACCATCACTGCATGCCCAGTCTGGCAAGGTATGGTGATATGACCACATCCGTTTTAGTGAAGAATAGTTCAATTTTGGCAGTAATAAACTACACTGTTGACACAGTCTGACCCTCTAAGTACAAAGAAAACTATGCTATCAATAAGGTTCATGCAGCTTGAGAAGGAGAAAGAGCTAGTAGCACATGCTCTAGGGACATGAGAGCTGAAGCTACTCAAGGCTGTCAGCTTGAAGCCACCCCAGTTGTATTATACCTGGGCTGGAGGAGCTACCTTAGTCGACACTGTGCTAAAAGTCAGGTGGCTTGACTGAAGTGGCTTCAAAAAGTCTTATACCTTTTACATGCAACTGCCAGGATGCTCAGGTGGCATGACCAAGGAGTCTAGGAATCAGGCAGCTTCACATTAATTGAGTACAAGTGCCAGAGCAGCCTGAGGTGTCCTTTGAAACGACAAAGTCCATGGCTAGTGGCATGGCTGGGTGGCAGTGATAAACTCCGATGCGGCACAAGGAACTGAAGTGGCACAAGTCCTGAGTCAAGGAAATGACCAGACCGACTGTTGGCATTGGGTGAAAATGTGCAGGTGACTCCAGGTGGGGCAACTGTACCTCTCCAAGTGGCTTGAGATTGGCAACAAGGGTAGGGGACACAGAGCAAAGGTGCCTGTTCACCCTCAATCATCAGTTGGCATCTCACGCAGCTTCACCAGAAAGGAAATGGTGATCCAAATTTGGCATTCAGAGGTGCACCTGACTCGCACAGCTACAATCTTGGCATGGCTTCTACCAATACCCAGTTCTATTTTCTCTCTATTTTGTGCTTGGACTCTTACTATTGGCTATATGCTTATCTATCACATGTGTTTCTTTTGTCTATTTTTACATGGCTTGAGGTAGTATATATACATGCTAACTACTGCTCAAGTGGTATCATTGTATCATTGTTGATTATTTTTTTACTTGCATTTATCAGCGAATCTATCCAGTTTTCTGCTCATACTTCACATGGCATGAACTATCTGGCACTTTGAAACCTAGGAACTTAAAAAGTCATAAGGATTGACTACTTGGAACTTGGCATCTCACTAGTTGTACATCAGGGTACTCTAGTATATTGTGGAAGTTAACTAAAAGAGAGAACTTGGATACCTTGTATTCTTAATTCACTCTATAGCCCCCACTTATTCACACTTTGACTTTGTGCAGCCTTACTCTCACACCGCTTGAGTACACACAGCCTGGGTATAGGTTGTGTTTTGGTTGGTTTTGTGTGTGTGTTCTGAGCTCAGCAGCACTGATCCCATCAATGGCATAGGAAGAGGGTATGCACACTACAAAGGACATTTGCCCTGACATTTGCTAAGTGGAAAGTGTAATGTCACTCTGTGGCTTCAAGAACATGATGGCAAATCCGCTAGGTCAATTAAACATGACAGTTGCTGGATTTGGAAGTACGAACAGCTTAGTTGAGGGCTTCTGAAGAACCAACCTGATGTGTAAACTGATGCGGAGTGGGGATAAAGACCAAAGGACGGCTTCAGAACCCAAGATAGGTATTGGAATTGCAAGCTGAACTTGGAAAAGGGGAACGCATGGAGTGCAAAGAAATACAGAGTGCCTAGAGCTGGGGCNAATAGCATGATGAGGGCGTGGGAGTGGTGCCCAGCCAACCGGGTAGACAGTAGGAAGATCAGGAGCAGAGGTACTTACCTCCAAACCTATTCTGAACTATTGAAGCATGTGGAAATGTTAGAGTGCTACTTTGGCAGTGGTTCCAAACAAGTCTCGGTGCAAGTCTAGTGTTATGGAGTACCTCAAGTTGTTTAGCGGTTCTACTAAAACTTCTGAGGTACGGAGGTTGAATGTGGTGAGGAATACGGAGATGTGTAGTTGTTCACAAGAGAGTGTGGACAGGGAGTGATGACAGACATGGAGGGTAATAACTGATACTCTGGGTCCTGAAGTGTAACACTGCCAGGTCAAAAGCATGTGCAAGAGATTCCCTCTAACACAAGGTGGTTCTTCAGGGAGGTTTTCTGGGATTGGAGGGGGAGGTTGGGGTTCGGAAAGTGTAAGGACTCGTCTATACCCTTACCACTTTTGGACATCCACTTTCCATTTCACCCATGCTTTTGGACTCCGACGACTGCTATATATACGGACTCCCGACTGCTCTTTCCTGTATCTTCTTCTTGACCTCTTTCAACTCGGAGCTCTCGCAACTCACTTCCTCCGTGTGATCGTCCCTTAGTGTTGACAGACCTCTGTCTTACACTTTTTTTTTTGAGTAATATTAGAAGGGCTCTCCGTAAGTGTATCGCGTGGTCCTGATACCGCTTACACACTTCCTGACTCTCGCTGGGTATCGCGTAGGTTCAAAACCGCATACCACCCTTTGCATTTGAAGAAAAAAGGGGTTTCGAGCAGTTTTCTCGTCCCCGCCTTTGGTACTTGTTGGAGTATATCGCGTCGCTGGCATATACTTACCCGCCTTTGCGGATTTCACTAGATCTGCCACGCTGACTCGTACACGAGCCCAGGCAGCTACTGTAATCACCCCGCCGAACTCTCCTATCGACGCTACGACCTCCTCACTCGCTTCTTCCCCGCTTTCCCCTTTGACACCATCCCCGCCCGGATCGGAAGCCGATCTTGAATCATCGGACGACTCCATTCAGGTCACCACCTTTGTACCAACCATGAACGCCGAAAACTTTCCTGTTGCCACCTTGGAGACGGCTCCCAAGGTCCCTCCCACCCTTAGGGCTGGTGACATTACTCCCGAAATTGTTCGCCGCTTCGAAAATGCCTGCAAGATTTACATGGCAGACAAAGGCATCAAAGAAGAGGAGCAAGTACGGCAGATTCTCAATACCTGTTTCCATGATAATCGTATCATCCACTGGATCGACTGCAACCGCGAGCGTTTGGAAGCTATGAAGTTTGCCAACTTTATGGTGGAATTTCGTGATGAATGGCTTGAACACGAGTGGGCCAGGAAGCTCGACTCGAAGCTGCGCATCATGCGCCAGAAGAATCGCCCGTTTAGGGAGTGGTATAACGACTTCTACTCGCAGACCCTTCTCTTGAAAGGGACTTCGGAGGAGATGTCCGACAAGGACGTCAGGAAGCTCGTCTACTCCTTGATGGACGACCATCTTCGCTCCCGCGCTGATCTCGAGCGCATCAGGTCCCTCGACAATCTAAAGGCTTGGACTAGCACCCTTGTTCACGAGGACCGAGCGATTCGGACCGATATTGTCCACTTGCGGAAGCAAGTAGGAAATGACGGTCACTCGGTTTCTTCAGGAGGACGTAACAACCGAGCTGCTTCTACTCCCGCTGGTAGTTCTTCTGCTGGTTCTTCTGGTGACGGCTCTTGCTCTCGGCCCCCCGCGCTTACTCAAGACGAGAAGGACTTGCTCAATGACCACGATGGTTGTTACAAGTGCCGTGAGTTCTACGTTGGTCACAAGAGTGGAAGCTGCAAGGCCTCTTATCCCGACAGTGCGACATACACCAAGTTGACTATTGCGCGCGCTTGTGACGATGTGGCCAAACGTGGCGTGAAATTTGGTTCCAAGGCAAAGGAAACCGGTGGTGGTTCTTCGAAGATCAAGGCTGTGGCTGCTGCTCTACTCGCAAGCAACAACAAGGAAGTTGAAGAAGTTGGGATCTCCGCCATTTCTGGGGCAGTGGACTACGAGTCGGATTCTGATGTGAGTCGTGCTTCTTCTCGACTTTCGCTGCCTTCTCTTCATTGGAATGCTCTTGCCTTTGGCCCCGATGGAATTCCTTTTTCTCCTGCCGACTGCTTGCTAGATTGTGGCTCACAACTCGTCCTTGTCAGTGAGGACTTTGTCCAACATGCGAGCCTTACACCTGTTCCTCTCAAGAAGCCCATCAAGATAAACGTCGCGATCCCCACTCTTCCTGACTCCGCTGCGTCCCTGAAAAGAAAAGAAGAAATTGTGTACAATACCGGTGTGGAACTGACCATGTCGTCTTTCGACAAGACGTGGTCATCCCGTACTTTGACTGCTGTAGTTGTATCTCGTCTAATAGATGGTTGTGATGTGATACTCGGATTGCCGTGGCTAGTGTCCAACAAAATCGTTATGGATTACGAGAATAGGTCTGCTATCGTGAAGGGAGCTGACTACAATTTGCTTAATCCGGGAAAACCTCGTTCTGTATGTGAACCGCGACGAACATCGTGGACTCGGAGGGACATCAATAAGTTGCGTCGCAACTTCCGTGATATGCTATGAGAACTGGAGGCTACTCTGTGGCGTCGTAACCTTGCTACGCCCTCTGTTGTAGTTGATGGAGGGAGGGTCTTCCCTGATCGGAAGCCCGAGATTGTGGCAGCTATGACGGCGAGAATTGTCTCTTTGAATGAAGAGAAAGAAATGGACGCATTGACAAATTGTTCTCATGCCAGGATTCCTCAATTGATACCATACAGTAAATTTTGATTCACTGTCTTTGCTACCAGGCTTTTGAAATACCTCGAGGGATTATTGCCTCAGTAGATGTGTGTTCTATGGTATCTAATACCAAATGATTTAGATCTAGCTCATAAATAAAATGATCCACCAATGTTCTCAACCACCGATGTTTCACAACCCTTACTATTGCCAAGGCAAGTTGGTTCCATGTATCATGCCAATTGTTTGTAGCTTTATAATGGCTTACCGATGTCTTACCTCCAGTGGTGTTCTACACACGTGGTAATTTGGTTCAAATAAGCCACCGATGTTCTACAATCAGATATCTTACCTCCACCGGTGTTCTACACCTATTGCGTGTAGTTTTGTTCAAATAAGGCACCGATGTTCTACAATCCTCACTCTTGTCAAGGCATGTTAATTCCATGTATCACTGTGGCTCTATTATGGTCTATCCAGTCATACCTGCTGCCAGCTTTTGACACTCGCTGAGGCATGCCAACTGTTGAATATTCCGCTCATCCATGATCAACTGCAATGCACCAACCAGCCACTGGTGTCTTACCATTCATCATTGCTGCACTTTCCTGCATGCAAGAATATCAACTGATTCCATAGCCAAAAGAAAAGAAAATTGCAAAAATTTAGAGTACAGGTGCAAAATGAGTTTCTGGTACAAGATGTCTGTAAAACGGCTGCCAAAGAAAGTCCAAAAGGTGCAGAGGGAAGGTGGGTTGACGAAAGCTCGCTGATCACTGCTCTGAGCCTCCTTCCTCCTCACCTGACCCTTGGTCACTCTCAGCCAGATCGCTGGCCGCTCTTTCTTCTCCCGAGTCATCTTCAACTTCGGCCATGTCAACGTCGCCGGCTGCTTCCCCCTCTCAAGACCCCTGAAGCCACTCTCCAAGGGCTACAGTCACCCGGTGGGCATCTTTGGCTAAAGCCTGGAAAGTCTGAGAGAACTCCACACCAAGTGAGACAAGTGCGTTGAGGTTTTTGATATGGTCCTCAAGCATGTGGTGAGGGACGCCAGGGCTGATTTGCTCGAGTTGGTCGCGCCCAGCGATAATCTTCTCAATGCTCTCAGCAAGTGTTTTGGAGCCGTCGGCCACAGTTTCATCAACCCCAGTGCGGATGGACGAATGGTACTGAACCTTTTGTTTGGCATCCTTGAGCAGGGAGCCACATGCTGCCATCCCCAAGGTCATGGCGTCCATCTGGCTTTGGATGGCCTGAATTGCAGACCCTTGCTGCGCTTGGGTGAACTGCATTTCAGCCCATAGCTGTTGGTCCAGAACTTTGGGGGGGGCGAGTATCCTTGGCCATGTCGCTCTCCTCACCGGGCTTTTCCTTGCTCTTCTGGCTAGCCTTGCCCTTGCTCGTTTTGCCAGCCTTGCCCTTGGTTGTCTCACTGGCCTTGCCCTTGCTTGTTTCGCTGGCCTTGCCCTTGGTGGTCTCGCTGGCCTTGCCCTTGCTCATCTTGCTGGCCTTGTCCATCACCTGAGAGAAATCAGTTGAGGAATGTGTGTGGAATCATAAGTCATACCCGCTTCCCATCCTTCTTGCACTGAACATGATGAAAGAAGTTGCACATCAAGCATGATGTGCCTTGGTCGAGGACGAAACATCGGAAGGGGCAGTACTCCTTGCAGTAGTCGCAGGACGAATTGTTCTTGACTAACCCTGTTGGCGGAACGAGTGTTGGGCCCAGAAGCACAACTGCTCTGGATGTATTCGACCTTTCTTTCTTTGGCTCCAACTCCGGGTTGGTCTTGATGATGTTCTTGAGCCACACATCATATTCTTCCTTTTCTGCGGCCATGAAACTCTTCCGAACCTTGATGTCTTGTAAGAACTTGACAGTTGGAGCTGGGAGGAATCTGTAGAAGTTGCTGTGGCATTTGGACCCTTCCTCAGTGGCCTTTTTGACAACGATGTTCTCACCGGGCTTTTTGATTAGTTTTTGCTGAGTGATTATTGGCACTTCGGAGCTGGTGTCACTCAGCACTGCTATTGATTTGGGCTTCTTGGCCTTGCTCCCTTTCAGGGTGGACTTGCCCTTTCACTTTGTTCCAACAGCTTTGTCTTCATATTCACCAGCGGAGGAATTCTCAGCAGGATCATAGGATGCCTCCCCGTGTTTGTACTCCTCTCTCTCGGTGTGGGCCTTCTGCCTTGGAGCTGTTTCCTTTTCCTTTCCCTTTCCTCCACCGGCCTTTGATGTCTCTCCGGGTTTCTTGCCGGGGATCTCGACAACAATCCAGGCTTTCTTTGCCTGGGTACTTTTCGTGGGTTCATCCACATCCATGTTCTGTCACAAGTATCAGGTCCGTTTTTCCTAAGACTAGAAGCTTACCTCTGAAGGTTTTGCAGGTTTTTTTTGTGGGATCCCAGATGGCTTCACAGCCAGGGTTGTTGACAGACCCTGGAGGATATTAATTTACATTGACAAGTTGCTTTCATTGACTTATCTGGTTGCCACCTACCGGGGTCTTGGAAGACCCTGCAGATGGTTGCCCCCCCTGTAGCCTGGGTTTGGAAGCCTGATATGAATTCAAAGCTCTATAAAGAAATTGTTCTTACCTTTGGTTTCACCGAGGTTTTCTTTGATTCCCCATGGGCCTGGGTGCTTTTCTGCACCTGAGTCTGCTGTAAAATGAGAATGTGCCCCAACAGATCGACAGCTCTCACCTTCGTTACATGTGCTGCCAAGGCTTTTGAAGCTGCCGGGGTTTTTGAGGCTGCCGGGGTCTTTGAAGCTGCCGAGGGCTGTGAGGGTTTAGAGGGTTTTGTGGTCTGGCTTGGTTAGAAACATGGAAATTTAATCAAATAAATGGGCTTCTTACCTGAGAGGTGGAGGCAGCCGGTGTTTTTGAGCTGGATGCCACCGGCTTTTTAGACGACCCTGCTTTTGGCTTTGATTTCATAAGGATCAGCACCTGAGGCCCTTGACTCCATGTTAACATACCTTGATGGGCTGCTCTGCAAGGGTTTTGGGGCTGGGGGCAACGGGCTGCTCTACCGATGTTTTGGTCCTTGGATCAAGGGGATCCTGCTTCCATGTACCTGGCCATTCTGTGTTGAAATAGCTGCCAATACTCACCTTATCTTGCCGGGGTGGGTTGTTCAAGTCAATCTTTGGCAGCTTTTGAGCAGGCCGCTCAGGCGCCTTGCCTTTGGAACCTGCCATCTTTACGTCCGCAGCAGGCGCTAGCTGATTGCCAGAAAGATCCCCTGGCAATCAGAAATTCAGAATCACTGGAGTATGCTTCACGCTTACCTCCCATCCATGACGAAACTTGATCTCTGAGCCATCCCAGATGGCTTTCCACATGTCCAAGTATTCGCTGCAAAACTTTGAAATCACCGGGCCCATGATTTTACGTTTTTCATCTTTATTCGCCTCCCGCAATTGGCAAATCACAGCCTCCTGTAGATCTGAACGAGTCTAGTGCGGATTTTGACAGTAGTAATTGACTTACCACCTGCTGCCCTTCTTCTTGGAAAAGCTGCTTGTCGGTTTGCTCTCTTGAATCAAAGAGAGCGAGTTCCAACTTGCGGATGTTGCTGGAGAGGTCGGCCATTGTTCCTGGGCGTGGTTTGAGAAGATGAAAGAGAGAGACAAGATGTGGTTTCCCATCAAAGCGCGATTTACAAATTTTAAGATTCAAGCTGGAAAAACTTTAAACCTGAGCACCGACAGTGTTCAACCTCCTTAGTACTTGACCATCATCATGAGCGATGTGTTTAACTCCCCACTCACAAGTCTCACTGCAAGCCGTATGTTTTCTTTCCTTATCAAGTTCATGAGAAGATCAATGACATTTACGGCATTTCCGCTTACGATATATCTCCAGCGACTTCGCTGCCAGTGGATATCACAAATCTCCATATGTCTGATTCGCCAGTCAAAGGCCCTTGAAGCATAACTAATCTTGAAATAGATACTTCCTACCTAACCCTCGGCCCAAACATCAGTCAGCAAAACCTGACCTTGAACACTGAGTTTCCCACCGAGGTTGACGACGTCACATGGGATCAGCAACCAAACCAAGTGCTGACTGGCAATGTCACCCCCGACGTTCACCCATCTCAACTTTGGCGGCGAGCAATCAGGCGCCTATTGGTTAACCATCAGCACTGGCTAGAGACAAGAGACCCATCAACAAGGGATTGGGTTTGCGATCGGCCAATGTTTCGGGATATGCATCCTACCACTTTCACCGGCAATGCCTCTGATATTGCGTGGTCTCCCTCCATGCCCCCAATGGAGCGCAAGTCTTTTTTTTGCCTATCTCATTGTTCTGCAAAACTAATGTGAAACCAGTTCTGCGCGAGTATCCAGAGGGAACTACCAATGATGACTATGAAACCACCAAGGTTTCAGCTAGAGGTTTGTGTTGTGATCTCGCTTGTATATAGTTAACCAACCCTTGATCTTAGCAACTAACAGTGAAAACACTGGTGGGTCTATAGGTGTATCCTTTGTCAATGCTGATGATTATTTTATGACCCACCCAGTAGGGCGTGATGAGCACAATTGCAAGAACGCCAGCCACACGAGTCCTACACCGATCCCTGCTGAACGTATCCTGAGTGCAGAATCCTGCCGACACACATTGGCTCAAAACACCACACCAAACACCGGCATTGAAAACCAAGGCAATACAAACCAAGGTGTGTACCTGCCCTCCTTGGTTATCCAGGAGCTGACAACTGGGACAGAAAACCCCGGCAGAAATCTTAGCACCCCTCCCACCAGAAGTTTGTGATGCCCCCATGTCGATCTATCATCAGACTTACAAAAACAATCATGTAGCCCACTCCAACCTTTCCATCAGGGGCCAGACTTGGCGGGTTGTCAACTTGGCTACTAACTCCCGTATGCATTCATGTTGCCCCTTCGATTATCAGACCTGAACATATTTACAGCAAATACCAGTGATCACACGGTCGCACAAAATGTATTGAAAANCACCAAAATTTACGTTAGTCTCTCAGAGCAGGGTTAGGATTCATGTCCTCAGGTTTATCATCAGGTCCTGATATCCCCCTAGACAAGCCCGGTAGGAAAGATGCATCACCCCAGGTCTCAGAAGCAGGTATGGCTACAATTCTATTTTTGCAACATGACCTTTGAATCTGCCGCAGAGTTGTTGGCATTGAGCTTGAAACTCGGTGATTTCTCACTTCACCAGCCCCAGCCAGGACCATTGACCAAGCCAGGTGGCCTCAATCTATCGAGTTTTGCGACAAGCCCATCTCGGTCACCTTTGCTGCTTGCTCTGGCTAGCTCTGGCCTCCCTCCCATCCCAAACGCTCGCTCCACCTGTCCAACCTCGGCTGACACAGGTGCCACCAAGGTGTGTGCCATTCAGCTGAGGTATCCACCATCCTCTGTTTACATGGTCTTGGCCAAGTCTGTCTCTCATGAGTTCAAAGCAACACTATCTGTTAGGACCAGTGGCAACAAAAACTCCGATGAACAATCCGATCGTGCCGGTTCCCCAGTGGCCGAGGATGATAGTGGGTCATACACCGGCGGCCGGGGTTCGCCTATGCCAGGCTCTTGTAGCCGATCTCCCTCAAATGTAAGTCGTGAGCTGCAGGAATCGGATGAAGACTGTGACACCAGCTTGGATCGTCGATCTTCCTCAGTGGAAAGCGTCAAGTTGCAGGAATCCTTGTTGAAGGACAAAGATTTTNGAGGTTGGCTCGAATCATCAATCTTCCTCAGCGGAAAGCGTCGAGTCGTGGGAATCAGACAAAGACTTTGCCAGCTCAGATAGTCGGCCTTCTTCGGCGGCAAGTGTCAAGTTCAAGGAATCATCATTGAAGGATGAAGATTTCGACGTCGGCTCTGATAGTCGACCTTCCTCGGCAGCAAGTTTCAAGCTTGGGGAATCCTTGTTGAAG
>JANBPK010000262.1:0-17546 GCA_027579435.1 Candolleomyces eurysporus | reverse complement strand
TGTGATCGTCATATTCATCGACCATCAGCTCGAGTTCTCCTAGCAGACGGTGCTAAACAACGGGCCTCGAAGCGAGGGAGTGGCATCGATCATATCCGCCTGATGCAACGGTCGATGCGTGCTCAATGCCGATCCAGGAGGGTGGAAGGATGGAAGCCGAACGCCTTCTGACTGAAGTCAAGAAAACTTTATATTCCCTCCACAGCGCCCAAGGAGTGGAGCTTACGCTGCCGAAGCAACCTCGAAGCTGTTGGTCATACAAGTGGCTGGAGGCGCCACTTGATACGCCGTGCTCCTCGCGCCTGCTGGCGCTACCGTGGAGCTTGAGAGGGGTGCGTGTTGCACAGAATTCGAAGGAGGTCGTTCGAGCGTCGGGTGATCAAGCGCGAGGGTGATGCGTTGATCAAGAACGACTGGGACCTGGGCGTATTCGTCAGCGTCAGTTTGTGGCCAATTGCAAAGACAAATTTGCTTCTTCCGCGTCGGCTTTCCAAAGCCTAGCCCTAAGCTTGAAGATGTCAACCACCTCAGCCAGCCCTCCTCTCCAACCATGATCGCCGACAAAGCCTGGAGCGCGCAAAGGGGTACTTCTTTCTGCAATGTCTTCGAGGAGCATTGCCCAAATGACGTTGACAGACGCCTCTTTTCGACCTCGGCGTACATACGCATGTCGCCAACTTGTCTATCATCCTTCGTCAATTCTAATGATTAAATTCAAATCATTCGTTCCAAATGCCAGTCAGAGAATGTGATCATGAAACACATTCATCGGCCTGGCGATGGCCAACCGGTGTCTCCCAACGTGATGATCAAACCCTGTTCGTGATCATGAGGCGCGCCACACACGAGATCGATGGTCGCCTAACGGTTGGTGCCTGACTTCGTTTCCTGCCCATGCCATCATGGCGACATACCTCATGTTGACACACAATACCTCAGGCAAATGTCAGAGATCTGGTTCTTTCATGGTTAAAACTGCAAAGCGATGGATGCATATGACCCCTTCCTCATCGCTCCCCCATGCTCCCTCGTTGTGGCATCTGTGCTGGCACCTTGCACCCGGTGAACAGGCCGCCGTACTGCCTCCCTTGCGGTTAGTTGAGCCGAGCCAAATTCCCTAGCAGGTACTGATCTGTCGATCCTATGTCAGGCCACATCTTTTGCCTTCCTTGCTGCGAACGCCTACTACCAAGCCCTTGCCCCGGAGGTTGTCTGGAAGGCGCTGTTGTCTACCTCGCTGACTCCCGCCCGCTCCTCATATCCCTCGCTCCCGTTTCCCCTGAACAGGACGAGCTGGCATCGATTCAGTGAGTCTCTAATCCTTTCAACCTTTCTCTTTTACTCAGTCGGCGATTGACCAACTGTAGAGCGCTGCGAGCCCTCCACCACCGCCTTCAACATCTCACCTTCGCTACTAGATCGTGCCGCACTCTCATAGAAAACGTCCTCCACGCTTCGGATCAGTCTATTTGCGAGATCTCGTCTTTCGCGCGATCTGTGAGAGAGACAGTAAACGCGGAAAGGGAGCTGATAGGTACACTCGCGCAGGCCTACTCCTGCCTTTCATGCGACGTAGCCGAAGAGAACATCTTACTTCAGAATCAGGAGCACTTGTCCAAACAGGTACGCATGGTTTTCAGATGTACGCGGCAGATTGACCCATATTCTATTCAGCGTCGTAATGCACTCTTCTTAACGAATGTACCTGGGAGCCTTGATCTTTTTTGACGACAGGCTGTTGCAGGTACACGGCAAGGGCGTCGAAATGTAGTGTTAATTATGATGTTTGTCGCAATCGGGCTCGAAGGCGCCTTTATTAATTTATAGCGGCGACTGATTGAGAACTAGTGCTGCCTTGTTGGCTTGAGCCAATGGACTCGACAGTCTTGACTCGATACCCACGCCCAAATCCGGAAGCTCGACTCGTCGAGTTGGCAGCTTTGACCCGAGCCCTGTCAAGACGCCTCGATCCCTCAATGAGAACGGCTGAGAACGATCTGATTTAGGAACGGCATGCCGTAAATGAGGAGTTGAGGCTTGATCATGAAACGATGAGGTCCCTGAGGCCTGAGTGCGCATGGCTGTGGGCTATCATTGGTGATGTGCTTCGTCGGATCAAGCTTGATGCGACGCGGGGCCTCGTGGTACGCCCATTGTCTGTGTATGTGTTAGCGCCCAAAGGCGTTGGAATTGAGACATCACTCACCTCAAGGGCCGTCCACCAAGTACCTCAATTGAAAATGGCGATGCCTGGTCCGCATTTATCATGAAACTCCTTTTGCTATCACACAGATTACACGACTGCGAGCCATGAGGCCTCGTAACTTGATGCATATGGCCTCATGTACAGCCCATTGGCAAGTCAAAGTGTACATAAATACTCTTCCAGAACGCCTCGATCCTGAAGCCCTCCCAGTGGTCACATTCGCTCGTTGCGTTTGATGGTTGAGCCTTGCCCTTGCTCTGTCTGTCTCGGTACGCCGGCCAGTACTTCCCTTCGCCTGCGACATGCCGAACTGGATCGTGTGCACCAGGTGCTGGCCAGCACCACATCGTCCCTCCCCGGCCCCGTGCCTGCGCCTCAAGTTTTTCACTCAACTCTCGAAGACCTGGGTAAGTCCAAGATCCCATTGAGTGTGGTTTGAGTGGGGCTTGAATTACTAAATCAAATCTAGATACAACTGCCGCTTCATCTGAGTTACGGATGATAATCCTTGAAGCGTTAAAAGACGTCGCACTATTCTCCGTCCCCACGGCTTCGAAGAACCTTCGGTTCAAGATGCCCCTCAACCCCTCCACCCGCCTCGACGATTCCCCCGTCGTGCATACTGGCCGTTACAATGATGGGCCCTACAAATTGGATGAGGCATTTCCTGCGAATTCAGCGCCACTGTCACACGAGTTGAGGCTGTGCAAATTACTCGACGCCGCCAAAAGGTTCAGCGCGGACCAGGCTTCTAACCTGCCCCTGGCTGAGATTGCCACAAGGACAATTCTCATGATCCAAACCTCCCTAAATGACATGGAGCGATGGAAATCATCCATTTGGTATGCGGCCTGTCAGCGCATCAAAAACCATAGAGGGCCTGTAGTTGACACAAGTAAGGCTGCTTCCCTTGACAGCGTCTTCTCCGTGTCTCACGCTTTCCCCGGTAGCTCGATATCTACTATCGCCAGTTGCAAACCTCCACCCTCACATCCTTTCCTCGTTTCTTCTCGTTGCCTCTCTTCACGCACTATTCGGCGTCTCGCGCAGAGTGTGCGGCATTGTTCTAGCTGCCCTTAGGGGGCAAGTCAAATATCTCGACAAGAACACCAATCTTTCGATCGTAGATGTCCCAAAGACTCTGCAATCCGTGTTGGAGTCTATCGATTTGGATCCTGTTCTTCGCGTCTACGTGGACTGCCCGAAATGCCGGTCTTTATATTACCCAGTCAACCTGGATTGCCCGCTACAGTGCACGGCTGTTCCCCTTCCAGGGGGCCCTGTTTGCAGGGAAACCCTGGGTAGAGTTATCGAACTTCCTGCAAGAAAAGGACCAGGGCTCAAGGGGAGAAAGGAATCAAAGTTTGAAGCGCGGCAAACCTACACTCATCAAGATTTCCAACACTGGCTTGCTCGCTTTCTTTGCCGACCAGGGGTGGAAGATCACCTCATCAAGTCCAATTCTCCCATTCGACTTTCCGAGAACAAGGTTATCGACGACATTCTTCAATCCCGCTGCTTAGCGAACTTCCGGTGGCCTGATGGTTCCAAATTGACTGCATGCCCTCCCGGAGAAATCCGTCTAGTGTTTGCATTTTCGGTGGACGGGTTCAATCCTTTCGGAAACAAGCAAGCAAAGCAGAAGAAAACCTCAACTGGAATGTACTTGACATGCCTCAACCTACCCTTAGCTCTTCGCCAGCGCCCTGAGAATATGCACCTTTGTGGCGTAATTCCGGGGCTAGGTCATCTCAGCACTTCTCAATTGAATCACTTCGTAGAGCTCGTCGTGGATGCCTTCCTTCCTTTCTGGTCCGAAGGAGTCTATTACACGTCTACTCCGATGCACGGCACAGGCTTGATATGTCGTGCGGCCCTCCTTCTGGTGATATGCGACACAGTCGCGCCCGCGAGGTTTCCGGCTTTAGTCCAATCACAGCCTCCCAATTCTGCACCTGCTGCACGCTTCCTTCCTCAGATATCGAGAATATCGACAAGACCCAATGGCAGTTCCGTGGAAGGGATGATCATCGTTACTGGGCAGAGCGGTGGTTGAAAGCAACCGTGCCGGAGCGAGTGACCATTATGCAGTCTCGGGGGGTCAGGTACACGCCATTACTCAAATTGCCATACTTCGATCCAGTATCCCTCACCATCGTCGACACTATGCATAATTTCTATCTCGGATTACTGGAAACTCATTGCCGAGATGCCATGGGGATGAACATTTCGATCGAAGATGGCGACACTGACCCATCTAATCCGATTGCTAGCAAGAAGGCATCTCCCCCTTCTCTGTCCGAGATGACTGAAGCACGAGCAGCTCTCTTTAGCTCCAACCCTTCTGCGCTCAAGAGCAAGAAGTTCAAATACAGGGTGTTCTACTACCTCTGTCTGGAGCTTGATCTCAGACGTGGAGGTCACATCAAAGACTTGTTGCGGGAGCTCAACAACTGGGTTAGCCACTTCATTCCCTGCGGGTTGATCCATGCTTACAGTCTCCGTAGCGTATCGCGCAGGGGATAATTACGTCTAACGTTCTGAATGTTAACCGTGACCTGCTGATCCAGTTGGAGGAGGCGGAAACGAACTTTGCCTCAGGTGGCAAATCCGCGTACAGAGCTCGGGTTCGAGTTCTATATGCCATGTGTCTACTTCGAAAAATCCAACTTCCACAGGGTCGCGTCTTGGCAGATCATCTGGTGGCCCAGCTCAAGATATGGGTGAGCAAAATGCAGCTGTGACATGTGAATCAGGAACTCAATTAGAATGTTTTCAGAAACAAAACCCCGCCAACAAACACTGGGATTTCAAAGGCCCCTTCCAAGAACTATCGAGCCTTGCGAGGAGAAAGCAACCTACGCCAAACCCTGACTATCTGAGCTCGGCTGTTCATCTACCCCCCACATCGCACGTTTTGCTTGGACGGACCCTTCTCACCGAATACGCGCTAGACCATTCCAATATGGAGCTTCCTCCATGGGTGCGACCAGCTCCTATCAAGGCAGGCTCAGTGACCCACGGCAAGTTAAGCGCAGATCAATGGCGTACATTTTGCTGCGTTCATCTTGTGGTGACATTGGGTCGGGTCTGGGGTGGCGATTCTAAGTCTCAACAGTTCAAACTGCTCACCAATTTTATGGACCTCGTTTTCGCCATCGAAACGGCCGGCACTCTCTCCATCTCAGACGACGATATTGCCCTCTACGAGTTTCATATGAACCGTTATCTCGAAGGCTTCAAGAACCTGTACAAGGAAGCGAACATGGTTCCTAATCACCACTTGGCCCTCCATGTACCCGATTTCTTACGCTTTCTTGGCCCTGGACCCAATCAACGCACCTTTGGTATGGAGAGATTCAACTATGTTCTACAAAAACTCAAGACCAATAGGAAACCCGGTGAGGAACGACCGAACCCTCCCTGTGTCCTAGGCTAACTTCTCTTTAAAGGGGAAATGGAACACACATTTACAGTTACCGTGGCGCGTCGCGCCAACCTGTTACCGCTCATAGAAGATCCCGTGATTCGAGAAAAAATTGCGGAACTTTACGACGAGATCCATGATGTCCTAAACGAAGATCATCGCGGCACTCGAATCCACGATGTATTATCGCTGGAAGTGGTGCAGACACCACCTGACAGCGGGACGTGCCCAAGCGTCGAGCTGTCAGACTCCGTGTATCTCTCTCTAGTAGACCAACTCAATTCCTCGGTCACGACTGGTCATCGCTATGTCCCACATCAAGTCAGAACTAAATCGCCTGGAGACATCACGCTGTGGCAAATGGCGGAGAGGGTCAACTTCGTAGTATCTGAAGGAGTCCGTTACCAAAGCTACATGCGATCTCCTGGTGCGAGTAACATCCTCGTGCAAAGGTCTCCTTCCGAATGGGACGCTCAACCAGCCCAGATCGTGCAATTGTTTCGTCATACTCGAAAATCATTCGATGGGAAGGCGTTGGTGGAGACCTTCCTCGAGGTGCGATACCTAAGACCGTTGCCAGCGAGCGAGAAGAGTCGCGACCCATACAGACACTTCAATGGAGTCGCAGGATCATTATGGATGAATCAATACCACTCTACCACATCCGTCATCCGCCCCGAGCAAATCATCTGTCATGTCGCTAAAACGGCTATGACTATCAATGGGATCGACCAGCCGCGTTTGCATATCTTGCCACTCAATCGGGTGAGTCAAAATCCTTGATCTCTGCATCAGCCCTACACCTGCGCTGCGATTGATCACTCTCAACAGTTCAGGAGGCAGTTGGAGATGCTCGAAAGGGTAGGAGCCCGAGGTATGGATATTATAGCAGATAGTAATGCAATCTCCGGATGAACGCACCCGCTGCAGCACATGTGTATCGATCCATTTGTAAGTTAGTATATAAATTGATAATTATTCGAACCATCCATCCCTTATGGATGTCAGAAGTGGAGATGAAGCGTACTGTGGTCTCCGCCCGTACATCGTGAAGACGATGGTAGCTGCTGACGCTGTCTGCTTTGGTTCGAGAAGATGAGAAGGTGGGTTCAGAGCATGGAATGTCCGAAGGTGAGCTCAACGCTCACCCTTCCCCAAGTAGCACTGGCCCACCCAGATATTCTATCCCCATGCTGAGTGGATCGAGTGGCAAAGCGCAGGGAATTCATCTTTGACAAAACCTCGAGAACTCGTGCTATAAGCTCGAATGAGAGATCTTCATCGCCATCCTTGGCCTCCCTTTTGGCTTCCTGTACTAGTCCAAGAGCTGACTCCCGACCACTGACCTCCCCAGCACTGCCCATAGTAACTCTGTTTGCCTGCTGTCTCGTACGTCTTGATACGCTGCCAGTGCGTGCAGCATCCGATTACATCGACGATGCGTACGCCTTCGACCACAAACATGATCAAACAAGTTCTGCCGTTCATCGGTCTCACGAAGTAGCATGGTCTGTGTCTCTGGCGGCATTCAAAGGCCCACAGCGACGCAATGCCCAATACTACGTTGTATTTGGTGAGGGCTTGACTACGATGCCGATTGCAAATTGTCTGCCGGTGTGCACGATGTTAATGCGATCTTAATTATGTCTGAGGGACTCCCCTCAATTGCGGCTGTCCTCATGGACGAATGCCGCCCTCACCGTGAATGCAGTTCATTCAAAGTGTGACCCTTTGCTATAGTTGGTCAACAGCTCCTCTTCTCCTTCAATGGTCGGGCCACCAGGTTGTTGACCACTCGCCCAACTGCCGTCATTTGATCTTTATATTGCAGCTATCGACTAAGACGAGCAGCCCAGGTGCTTGTTCCATCCGTTCGCTGCTTTTCTGCTGGAAATCACTGGTGCGACCTCGTATTGCTAATTGCTCCCGTCCACAGTCCACCAGCCGATCACCTGTGCTCCCACTACCCCCTTCCAGCGCCGTCAGCAGCAACATTCACGTCTATATGGTATGATCCCTGGAGCGATGACCCGCGCTTCAGTTGGGGGCCTGTAATCGTGTCGGGGTTTCCCATCCTAATTCTTCTTCTCCAGTTGAGTACCCTTTTCCAACTCAAAACGCTCCTCCTTCTCTTTCCTCACCCCATCTGCCGTGTTTTACTGACCTTGTTCTCAGTTGTCTTGTTGTGCTCCAGTTACGCTGGGGTCTTTGACTCCAAGGGGCGGTCAATGTTGTCTCCATGGTCTTTGTGATGGCCTTGTACTGTCAGGTACGTCCCTTCTCCTTCCTCGTCCATTGTCCCCTTTCCTTTATTCCTTTTCGCCCCTATCCTTACATTCATCCCAGATTGTCCTATGGCCTTTTGGCTGGGACTGACCTACCGCCGAACCTCTCCACTCGTTCTCACTCAAGGCGAAAGAGAGTGAAATCACATAGCCCTACTCGAGGGGTCTCCCTGTTCTCACTAGGTGACTTTTGCAAAGTATTTTGGGATGCCAATTGCGGGCTCACGTCAAGGTCCTATCAATGAAGCGACTATAGGACCCGGTCGCGCTAAGATCTCGATCAGCGGACTCATGCGGATGGTCAAAAACGGAACAAGCGCTCGCTCTACAAGCTCTTGTTCTTGCGGTCTTTGTTTCATGGAAACTCGATGTTTATACATCTACCTCTCGTTCGCCTTAAAATCGCCCGACTCAAATCTAAATCTAGTAGAGCCTACGAGATGCCACCAGAATCACCTCGAACCGACACGACTGCGCAAGTGCAACATGAAATTCAGCAGGTGAGAGCTCACGAGCCTGGCTTGATGGCGTCGCCAGAATTCGGAAAGGCTTACTTGAGTTTGCTGCTTTGATTTGATAGACTCTAGATCTTTCGGCTATTGCTAGCACATCACATCGCATCAGTCGAGCGGATACGTCTGGTTTAGGCCAAGCTTTTGTGACAGTGGACCGAAAGCTAACCGATCCAGACGGAGTCGACGGTAAGTTCTGTGTTAGATAATGCCATGTTCATACCTGAATAACGAGCATATTTTGCAGAAGTTGAACGGAAGGAACCTGTTAAAGACCTCTTTTCCAAGGCCGAGCACGTTGGGTCCTCATGCCAACGTGAATCTAGAGTGACGGAGGTACACATGTCTAAAGTTCCTCCGTTTAGTTTATTGACCTTCCCTTAGGAGCTTGAATTCCGGCCAGGTACGAAGCCAGATAAAGAAAGCTTGGGTCACAGGGAATGTGCTGCTGGTATACCCCAAGAGAGTCAGTGCACCCCGTTATTTCTTCAATTCCTTCAATCACTTTACATACCGGACTGATCTTGCTCCAGCTGATATCGCAATGGTCCATACAAATCGAAAAGCTCTTGAGCGCGACATCTTACGGCTAGAACACAGCTTGATCGCGATTAAGCGGCGACTCAACTCTTTATCCCCGGTCTCCCGCCTTCCGGCTGAGATACTGTGCAGGATTTTCGCTTTCATTTCGCCACTGGACTCAGATTCAGAAGGAACAGAATTCCTCCCTCTTCCGGCTTGCATTGTTATGTGCCATGTTGTCCATGCATGGAGAGAAATGGCGATTGGGGATCCCAGCTTATGGACGGCAGTCGAGGTCAGGGATAAGACGCACCCGGCGCTGGTAGACTTCATGTTCAAAAACTCCCAGAACATGCCCCTCTCCCTCGGTTATTGGAGCACTATGCCATACATTGCAGAAGGTACACCCGCTGCCTTCAAGACGGTGTGCTCGATCATGTCGGAAGCAACAGTCCGCTTGAAGGCTCTCAGCTTATACGCGGACGGGGAGCCTTTACAGACCCTTGTTGACGCCTTGCGTGGACCTGCCAACTCGCTCGAATACTTGAAGATCGGTATCGCATCCATCAGGAACAGAGATCACCTTTCATCGTCTGTCCTTCGAGCTCTCCAAGCATCCCATCCCCCAAACCTACGCCACCTCGAGCTACAAGTGTCGGAAATCTCCTGGAATTCGCACCTCCTACAAGGGTCTCCGAACATAACCCACCTCATTCTCCACCACGCCCCACAGGAAGACATGCCCAACTTTTTCAATCTTCTCAAGGCGGTGCCAGCCCTTATCACTCTTCGTCTCGATTTCCCTTCTTTCAGTGAAGGGCTCGAAGACGACTGGCCCACTGAATCCGAGCTCTCTGATATATACGGCCCGCACCCATCTCCAATTCAACTCCCTAACCTGAAGGAGCTCTACCTCTCAGGCGATGCCTACATCATGGGGGTTGTCTTGAGGAGCATTAGCACTCCGAAAAATCTTACGTGCCTCGACCTCTGCTGGGAGGTTGATGCACTGGCACACAAGAGCAATATAGGCAAATTCTTCTCAACTTCTAGAGGCGCCCATGACTGCCTTATACTTCCCCAGGAGATGCGAATTGACTATCCGTCATTCATTGATCCCGTGGAGCATCTCGGTGTAACAGTTGATGGGTGGATTCGAGGGACAGCGGATGATGACACTCAGGCATGGACGTCGTTTACGATCCTCAGTGAATCCGAGGGCGTTTCAGCCGATTCATTTTTCCTATTTACAGACCCGGTCGCCTATAAGCGGAAATGGTCTTTCGAAAACCTTCGGTTTGTTGAGGTTTTAGCCTTTTCCGAAGAAGAGCGACATGCGCGGATAGAGAGAAACTTCATCCCCCCCGTGTTTCTGGGTGAATCTCGGAGATGTACCAGTCTTGGAATACGTCGCAATAGCCTGGTCCCACCAGGCTGCATTCTTGATTGGCGTCAAGGTTCACCTGCGCAGGCACCAACCCGAGATTCCTTTCCCAGCCCTCCGAACATTGGTATTTACGGACGTCCATCGCGAAACGGACCGTCGATACGGATACTGCGACGAAACACATCACCCCGACAAATTCTACTATCGACGCATACAAGACATAGCAGCTTCTACTCGGCAAGTGGCAGCGGCGTTGGAGAGTCGGGCAGATCACGCAACGTACAAAGGTCCGTTGGAACGCCTGGAGTTTAGGAGAACCGGGTTTAGCCAAGGGAGGGAGTTTCGAGATGTATCTCGTGTTGAAGCTGGACTCAAAGATCGGCTCGAGCAGCTGACGATGGAATTGGTATGGGATGAAGGTTTCGAGTGATCATTTGTTGGCTTTGAAGATTCAGATTCCACTCTATTAACTTGTATTTGATCAAAATGCGGCGCCATGTAATTATGATGACGAGCTTGCATGTAGTTAATTATAATTATGGATTTTAACTTTCATTATATATATATGTATCAAATGTGTCCCATAGCCCATGATCATGAGAATCTATTCCCCCCACGTTGCTAAAGGCTGTACTAGTTATAGCAGGTCAATCGTTAAATTTCTGCTCACATTTCCTGGTCATGGACGACATTCGGGCAGTCTTCGTCTGATGATATTCAATCGGTCAAGTGCGTCGTAAGGTTCAAAAGACAGTTCATTCGAATTAAATCCCCTGACGAGGATACCAGGTGGCCTTCAGCGTACCCGGCAGCAGACGTCGACTTCCTTCCCTACCTTTACCAGTGATCGTCGTCGAGTCTAAGGCGCACGGGAACAAAAAGAAGATTTTCCCCGGCCGCCAACTCAGACGATGATGACGAGGACGTAGTTGCTGACTCGAATGTACGCCTGTGCTGCATAGGAGAATTCGATGTTCAATAGTTTTTGAAGCTCGAATTTGATGGCGATCGGTTTTGTTTGGTAGAATCGTCTGTAGAGTGAAAGGAGGTTTGTATAGGGTAGTCTCCCCATCTCTACTGTCACCTATAAGTTCCTCTATGCTTTCTGATCACTCAAAATTATTGCGTCGTGCACTGCGATTCTGTTCCCGACCTCATGCGACTTCGGTAGGCGAAAAGCCATGAGACTAGAGTATGGGCATACGACCTCCTCCGACGGGGATGCACCGTCTAACTGCTACATTGGGTTTCGACTGCGTATGTTGGTTAGAATAGCAAAGGTGACCGGGAAAACAACGGCGTGAAAGACAAGAAGCCCCGGATCTGAGAATACGGGCATGGAAGCTACCAGCCTGGGTGCAATCTCATTCGATAAGCCTGATCATTGGAGAGAAACCCCAAAGTCGACAGCTTCCGACCATGGCGATCATGGCGGGAAGATGCCACATTTGGCAGGTGCTCCGGTGTATCAACTATCGCGGTGGCGGTCCACCATGCATGATCACTGACCAGAGGCGGTCCACGAGGCTCGCCACGACTTCATGTCTGATTAGAGATTAGGCTCAAACGGATGAGTCTCCTCAACTCTCGACCATCACCCCTGGGCAAACCATGAGGTATCATCCTCTCCCTTCTTTCTTTGACCTACCGTACAGCCGATCTTTCACTACGGATCTTTAGCTGAGTACAAATACCAAGGTGTTTTCGCTTCGTTTGAGACATACAACAAGCTGCTACCAGGACTCCAAAGAAGATCTCCTGCGACTATCGCTTGTGGGCTTCGACTGGCTCGACCGTTCTCGATATTATCTATTCCTCAACTTTACGTGGGACATATCTTTGGACTCAATGGACAAGATCAGAGAGTTCTCAACAATCATGAGCTCTCATTCATGTACCCTCGCTGGACGGCATTTCGATTCTGTCTCCATAAACATCCAAGCACGACAGTCAACGTTCTCCTCAAAGGAACATGAAGATCTAGCTGAAATGCTCTATTCACTCGAGCGAGTGGTGATTGTGGACGAACTTCTAATTCACCTTGACGCCGTCACCGCTGTCAATCGCTGCTCCCCTTTCCCTTGGAACTCCCTCAAGCTTTGCCCATGGACGAGTTTGAGCGATGTTTCTATCGTGGGTACATTGCCGGACCTGGAAACGCTATCACATATGATCCTTCGGCTTCCGTTTCTTACATCGCTTCACGTCGATGCTCACTATATCGATAGCACCATCCCCACCACATTGGAAGGACGCCTTCCTAGTGGTTTCAACTCCCTTCGGCTTGGATCACGAGGCTTCGAATTACTCTCTTGGCTCGCTCTGAAGCCCAGCTCTATTTCATCTCTCACACTCGAAATTCGCTCCAACGAACTCTCACCCCTGGAGGCGTATGCTCTCTCAAATGGAACGAACCTCAAATATCTCGACGTCACAGTTTTTGATGGAAACGTCCTGGAAGGTGCGGCCATTCGAATTTACCACCGTTACGTCTATCCTGAAATGCTCCGTTTTACTTAGAACTAGCAGGGTGCACACGGGACATGAACGATCTCGTTATTTTCTCGATTCAGCTCCGGTATTCATCTTCCGTTGGGTAAATCGAAGCGGTCACAGCCATCGCCTCTGGCGTCACGTCCCAATCTCTGAAGGCTTTCTATGTCTTTGCCCCTCTACTTCCCAGTCGCGTCGACGAAGAAGGAGACCGTCGGGAATTAGTGCAAACTCTCGGGCAACATCTGGATGATGGGGTTGTATACGGCGTTTGCCTGTGCAGGTGGCTGGGGCGCCGCGTTGAGCAGGACGGAGCTGTGCGCTTTGACACGCCGGTAGTGCGATGCTCTCCCTGAGGCTGCAGAGCTACATGTCTCATTCCGGCGTGCCACTCCTGGGCCCCATTACTTTCGTACTTTGTACCCTACGACTCCCGCGAGCGCTCTTTAAGTGCTTTAGGTGGTCAGACTTCCTGTGCCATCACGAGCTACTACCCCATCTCATTCACCGTCCTCCCAAATCCCCTATTGTTTGTTTATTTCCAAATCGATTCATATTTAATTTGACGACTCAAAGTACAATTACGTCTGTCGTTGTACATATTTCTCAGTCTGTTAATAAGCAGAGCGAGGGATGCTCTTGAGATACGATGATGCCGATGCCGATCATCCAGGGCCTCAGGTCCCCCCNGACTCTTATGAGCGCGTGGTTCGACGGATTTGACTAGGCAAAGGTTCGGGAACATCTTGACGGACTCCTTGACCTTCACGATGATCCTTCTGTGAATCAGGATGCGGCTGAGAGCTTTACTGAGGCCGTCGCATGTACCGCTTCTTCGACAGTTAGGCGTTGAAGGCATGTCAAACGACGAGGAGGATAAACCCACAGGTCCGAACCCTCAAAACGTTGTAGGCCATGGCGATATATATCGCGTTTTAGTGCCTCGTTGGCGCTCCAAGGAATTGACAGCATTTCTCCATGCTGTTGACTCTGTCCACCTTCTCCAGCGTCAAACTGATGTCGGAAAACAGCGCGGCAACTGGCCCCGTACTCGAGTTCACGATCCAAGCAGCCCAGAACTCAGTAGTAAAACTGAGTTTCCAAAAAATCTCCCGAAGAACGCGTACAACACACGACGGTTGGGAGCTTTTCCAAACGTCGCTCTATCGAGTAACCCTGCTCCTGACTATGATTTTACGCATCTTCCCGAGTTCTTCCAGTATGTGATATCTTTGGACTTCTGCACGGAGTTCTGACGCCAATGGCCTTATAGCTTCTTAGTATCCCCTCACCATAGTTCCTGATAAATGCATTCAATTTGTTGCTACCGTCGATAAACAAGGCGTCATATACGAGTGCATGGATTCATTTTACCTATATACATGTTATCAGGCCAAACGTTGCATGAACAAAATCATCTGAGATTACTTCCTAGTCAACACATGTGATGATCGGGCTCGGGTAGGCCTCTTTTAGGGAAAACCCGTACCCAATCCCAAGCACGCAAATCTTCAGGTGTCATCGCTATGGTGCTATACTTCACCCCGTTCAAGGCCCGGCTTGCACGTAAGACTTCGAGAAGGAGAGAATCTTTCCTACTATCAGCCCCATCGCTGAAAAAAAAAGACTTCGAGGGTGCTCTTCCGGCCCAGATACTTTGCAAGGAGGTGGTGTTCATTGCGGTCAAAGGAAAAGGTGGGCATATGGACCTTGATACAGGCTGTCGAACCGAGGATATTTGGGATGTCGAGGGTTTCTGCAATGAATGGAGTGAAATGCCCAAGTACGAGGGTTGTCACGTTGGTGAAGAGCTTGAAAAAGGCCGAGCAGAGTGAAGCAAGAGTTCTGAGCTGATTTTGGGAGACAAGAGCCAGGACGCCAGATCTCAGCTTCAGCGTCTCTACTCTGCTAAGCAGGGATGACCAAGTAATGTCTGAAGCGAACACGTCGAGTGCCTGTGTCCACAGTTCCAGATATTCATGATCTGTAAACATCCTGTGGTCCTGAACGTCCTCCCTACAAACCACCATGATAACCTCATCACTACTCTCCAATCCACCGCATAGCCGAAGCTCTTTCTCGTAATATCCCACTGTGAGCTGAGAATAGTTCACTTCCCAAGGAAGTTTTGCAAGGACAACCCTCATTCCCTCCCTAAAGCGTTGCAATCCAGCCGGCGTAGAGCCCATGGCCAGAACATTACACTCTACCCTGCACCGCTTCAACGACGCGACCTCCAGCCCTACAAGGAACTCAAAACACTCCGGGGCACTCCCACAGACCTTCAACGACTCCAGGCGGTTGAGCTTGACTGGGCTGGTGGGCTCGTCGCTGAATCCTTGTGCAAACATATCGTAAATGGTAAGGTTGATGAGGTTTGGGAGTTGAGAAAGGCGAGAGAGCCATGCATGAGGGCTGAATGCAGAGGGTGGAGAAAAACGGGGAGAGGAACGACCTTGGGCACAGTTTGCGTGAACAGTGAGGGTCGTAAGATTCGGAAGAGGGGGAAGGCTGCATGGAATGCGCGTGGAATTGCAGATGATATCACCAGCAACTTGAATGGTCTCGCAGGAGGGACAGAGGATTGAGGTTGCTGGTTGCAGGGAGATTTGGCTGGGCCATAGAAACGTGAAGTGGCGAATGGTCAGGGACGGCTCAGAAAGAATTCTCCCGAGTTCGGGCGTATCCCAAACGTAGTTTTCGCTGATGCGAACGTGAAGGTAGTCGCAGCGGTGGAAGGACTGGAAGACTAATTGAATGTTCTCTCTCCTCTCATGAAAATTGAGATTCGATTCTTGCCGATATATGATCCACGGGGACGATGTCCAACCTCCGATAATCGAAATGGGGTGACCGGCTGACCTCTCCAACAAGTACGAAACTCTAGATGGAGGGTCACGATCCATATCAATGACTCGTGCAAGGAGGAACGGGGAGTTCGTGATAATCTGGTACCAGGTTGAACAAACTAGCATCGCCGAGCGCAGGGCCTTGGACTCCACCTCCAATGAGTGAAGGTGAGCACGATTCCTCGGGTCGACCAGTTGTTTGAAGATTTCAATGAGTATCTCCCAGGGAATGAGTGCAACGAGGGCTTTCAAGCGATCTGTGCAATATTAGATTAAAGGAAAATTGGTCAATAAGATGTAAGTACCAAATCCAGGCGACATATTGAGGGCTATATCAACTGAGACTCTGAGTGAACGATGTGTTTGAGTTCGAAGAAAAGGCTAGCGCCACCTCCTGGTTTACTTCCCTTGTTTATACACATGTCAGCGGAAAGTTCGATTTCTGCTGACTCATTGAAAGTTAATCTCAGAGGCAAATGCATAAAGCATTGTAGCGCCTTGACCAGCTTGTACGTTGATCCTGGCGCCCACTCTTGTGTGATCCGTTGCACGGAGCGGCATGGTGCCCGTTTTGTATACATGTTGTTGGATGTCGACTTTGGTAACGCGCTGCAGTTGAGTCAGTTGTGAGCTGTCGAGTCTCTGGACGACTTACCCACTCGGTCTTTGAATGCAAAATTGTCCTGTACACGAAGTGAGCTTGTCAATAAGGAGTAAGTGTGCTCGACGATTATGGGCATTTGTCTGGCATCGACCTCTTACCTACTTATAACTCCCACGCATCTTTGACTAACGTCCATCAGCTCTTTTTGCCAGATGGTCTCTCAATCGCAACTCACACACCGGCCTGATAGATTTCGGGTAGATTCCAGTACATTCTCCGTGAAGGTTATGACTAAATAAACGAACATTATTTCAGATTCATATTCATAGATAATTCCAAACATGACAAGGCATTTTCAGAGTAATTTTTAAATAACATAACCACCCACAAAGGTTTTCAACCTATGCCCGTAGTGACGGCGTCCAAGTCGTCCCCTGACTTGGACCAAGCAACTGCCAAATCGGGCACCTTCCGGATTGCAGAGTTGCGGGTAGACACCATTCGCTGTACATCGCCGGCTTGCTGACTCCATAGGTGCAAATCATCAACATCCCGACTTCTTGGCAGTCCGAGGGCGCGACATGAGGATGCAATCCAAGCACGGTAATACTGCCGATAGCCCACATGTTGCGCCACCTACGCCATCTTGAAACAATGATCAAGTGTGGTAGCAGAGGGATACTTCCAGTTCGGGAAGCTGCCGAGTATATCAGGTGCAGATTTGAGTCGTGGAAGCCAGTGGAAAAGGAAAGAGAGCCACGTATGTTGATACTATATAGTGAGCTATGGTCGAGTGTACATGTTTCAAAAATGGAGGCGCTCCCCCCCCTGACCCCAGATGTGTGGACGGTGCCAGAACATTCCACGTACACGTACACGCGCACAAGTTATACGTCATCTTGAACGACTAGACACTCACGCTGGGAGAATTTGGAGGGTGAATCAAAGTTGTTCACCACGAAGCAATGCTATCAAGGCAAACCGTTGGGTGAGGGTGAGGGCGATACCTTGTAGGAACCTGGGCGTATTCGTCAGCATCAGTTCGAGACCAAAGACAGAAGGAAAGAATGAGGTTTATAATGAGCGCTACATAAAGCGGAAGGAGAAAGGTGAAGATTAAAGCTATAAAAGAGGAAGAAAGCAGGCACCTGCGTACGGCGGCCACCATCCGAGACAGGAATCTCCGTGGAAGGTCGGAACTTTGCACAGCACATTGAAAGCGACATCTGGAAGCAGCAGTCCGCCGTCGGAGTAACATCGT
>JANBPK010000256.1:0-15555 GCA_027579435.1 Candolleomyces eurysporus | reverse complement strand
CCACTTGGCCTACCTGGCTCACCCACTTGGCTACCTGGCTCGCCCACTTGGCTTACCTGGCTCGCCCACTTGGCCTACCTGGCTCATCCACTTGGCCTACCTGGCTCACCCACTTAGCTTATCTAGCTTGCCTATTTCTAAATCATCAATTGGTCTATCTGGCCAATATAAAATAGTGCTATTGAGCTATCTATGTAGTGCGACCACGTTTTCTTTTTGGTGCACCATCTGGAGAAGAAGGTATTTCATCTTCTACTGTTGCCATATAATCATCTCCATCTGCAAAGCCTATATCTAAATGCAGCATCTCCAATTCCTCTGCAAGATCATCTTCAAACTCCCCAGTAAAAGAACTTACTGAACTTGCATCATCAGAAGTTACCAAGTCCAACCCTTTGTGTAGCAGCATTTCTCTATCAAAATCCTCTGCTGTAGGTCCCCAATCAAGGTCTTTGTTCAACAAAGAGGAGTCCTTTAGCTGTTCCTTCCACACCCCACCAATGTAAACCAAGTGGGAGCTTTGCAAAGTGAAGAAATACAGCAAATCTTCATTATCTATAAAAATCAGCATATAGTCAGAAAACAGCAGTGAAAAACATACTGCATGCTGCAATTGCTTGTTGCAGCAGAGCCCATTCCCTCTGAAACCACACCTGCAGAAATGTTGCCTCCCGAACCAAGTAGCATTCTTCTTCATCACAACGTTGAGAAATCAACATTGCCTGAATATCCTTGCGAGCCTCATCATCTCCAAGCCAATCTGGAACTTCAATATCCTCGCCAATCAAGCCACGATCATTCCAGATTGGATCATCCACATCCAAGGAAAAGATAGATGCCCGGTCCAGTTTCTGAGGACTGACTGCATGGCGAGGAGCTCTTCTACTTCTGATAAGACCATCCAATTCATCACAGAACTTGTTGTATTTCTGGACTAGGTTGAGTATGCTTGGTTCATGTCGATGGACTTGAGACTGAACATGGTCATATAAGCGCCGATCTTGGAAAGTGTATAAGCTCAGCATTAGAGAAAAGAAACATATGACTCACCACTTGCACTTGCCTCACTACGAATCCGGTTGAAGCGCTCCAATTCAAACATCCGCTCCCTTAACCTTGCTTGAATACGGTCCTTCATGGCCTTTGCCTGCATGCGAACTTGGAGATACTTGTTGGAAGCCAACCGCTGCAGATTCTGCTGATCTGTAACACCCAGCTCTGCCCTCTTCTTCCGAATCTGAGCTTCTGTCCGTTGCCGCTTCATAACCAAGTCTGCCCGCAACCCAACCATATCATCCAAGCCGTCTGCATCTCCTTGACTTATAATCCTATCCAGACCATCAATTTCCCTTGCAAGTGACTTCTGATAATCTTTTAAATCTAGGATAGTCTTGATGGATTTTTTNGGCCAAGCTGGAAGTCGCGTTAACAAGTGGCTGGGTTTGAACGCTGACTTGATCATTCCATAATGCTGAGAGCTGAGCTAGTGACCGTGGAGACTTGTTTAGCTGCTTGATTGCAGGCTCTTTCTTCTCTGCACAGGCCTTCCACTTTCGCACCAACCAATGTCCAAGTGTGGCTAAACCCTGTGCGCGCAAGAAGTCGATCTGGAGGTCCAGGGCAAAAATACGTTGATGGTACTAAAGGAGCAAAAATTGGATGAATATAGCAAATGATAATAAAATGAAAAACATACCCCTGATACACACAATGATGGAACCAGCCCCTGGATACTACTCCAAAACCTCTCACACCCCTCCCCATCAGAGAGACCAAAGCCAACACACTTGCGAGGATGGTAGATCAGTTGACAGGGCCACTGATGGCCATATGCATGGAAGATGGAGATTCCCCAGATAATGCGGTTGATGTATTCTGGAATGAAGTCCCATTTCATGCAGCTGCGGTGCAGCTGGCAGCCAATGTCATATAAAATGCCAACAGTGAAATGAGGAGGGATTGAACGGAAGAGCTTGAGGATAAGAGCAATAGCATAGAACTGGCGCTCCCCAGGTGTTGTCATGTTGGCAAGCCACAAAACACGGTCATGCCGGCACAGAAGTGCCATTAAGCCAGTGTCAGCAAAATACTTGGTGCTTGCCTTGGTGCGTTTTTCATCAGCTGCCTTGAATGAGTCTGAGCATGCATCCAAGACCATGTGCGAAACCTTCATTCCTGCCTCAACTGCATCACTAGGCGGATCAGCAGCCTGAACGTGTGTAGGGCGTGCTGCTTCAACCAACTGACGGGCCTCTTTGACTTCTGCCTCTGTCAGAAATGCAGATCGTGGGTGTCGAACAGGACCGTCCCTTCCTGCATGATGGCTTGGACTGCGTCGTTTCTGGACAAAATTTGCATCCAAGCATACCACCAAGTCCACCCTACCAATACATGTCAATTATGCCTGTAATTCACAAACAAGACTTACAGTGCCTGATCATCATGCTCAGCACAAGCTCCAAAGCAAAGTTGGCATGACCATGCAAGATAGTCACTTGCAAGTCCATCGTCAACATCCTCCCAATCGTCCTCTTCAGCTTGTACAGGGTCACCTCCAGCAGGTCCAATGTGTGAAGATAGCAACATGATCTGCTTCCGAACATACACATCCGTCTCAGCCAGCAGGAGGGAATAATAGCGACACACCTTTGTGAACTTGCGGCGGATGATGTCTTCACTTGTGAGGTGGTATCCTCGCCCCCGAAGAAAAGAGTCCAGGGTTGCAGACCACGCAGACCGATTGGGAGATGAGTGCAAGTATAACTCACGTGCAAACTCCATCATCTTGAAGTCGAACGCAAAACTCAGGCGGACAGGTGCTGATGGAAAATATCCATGGGCCACAAGAGCCTTGCCAGGTGCACAGGAGCAAACTGTAATGGTTTTGAACTCTGCCCAGAGATCAAGGTAAGCAAGCGGAGACATATACGTAGTAGCAGTAGGGATGCCATACCATCGAATGATATAACGACTACAGACAACTTCCGAACATTCTCCAAGCATTCACAGGTATTGCAGGCTTCATGGGACACTTCCCGGAGGTTTTCCGACCGCTTGAGTAAACCTAGGTACATGGGTACCAATGCCGATACCATCTGACACCAGTGTTGCCACTCGACTTGCCGCTTGTCTTCATTGGCGCGTCCAGGGGTGTGGGACAGGGTGGAGGGGGGGNAACCGATTCAAATGATCACCTCTGCATGGGGCGCGTTGAGAAAAAGCGGTAGTTGTCGTCCTTACATCCACCTGAGGCCGCAGTACAGCACCATGTGGGAGACCATAGGGGCGGCGAACTGGAGTTTCCTTGGTTTCCCTTAGACAGCGGCTTGAGGGTGTGTACGATCCCAGCGTCGGGGGCCTTGGAGCCTTGAAAGACATCAGGAAAAAACGGANGAGAGAGAGAGCGTAGACGAAAAGATGATGGGAGGAAAGAAAGAAGCACAATGAGGCCTCATTGCTAGTTATCAAATAGTCCTGAATTTCGGACTAACTGCGGAGACTCTGCGGGCTTTATAGAACCATGATATCGAATTGCAAGATAACTACGATATAGCTGGAGAAAGAATCCACAGTTAAACTCCCGCTTTTCAACAAGAGCACAACGGACTTACCAAAACTACGCGAAGAGGTATAGCATATCAAGAATCTACAAGCAGACTTCATAGAGTCAGACTTAACACATATTTCGAGGAGAGAGACTTACAATGTAGCGACGACGAACATCCGAGCCCGGCTTTCAACTATCCTCTGTAGATCAATGTCAGGTCACACATCTGCAACGGAAATAAGGGACAATGTACCTGTCAGTGACCCAAAAGAACGAGCAGGCTGCTTGCGAATGCGTGCACGGTAAGGGAGGCGGCAAGGAGTGACGGGTGCGCGACCAAACGAAGTTGCGAAGGTTTGGCAGTAATAGTCGACCACCAACTTCTCCAACCGCGGCGTGTTAATTGGTCCAGGAGAAATAGGAACTTCACGGATAGCCTTCGGACAACCTTCCCAATCCAACATCAACAAATGCAGTTGCTTGACAAAAGGATGGCGGTCTGCCCAGAATTTGGCAGCCAAACCGCGGTCCACGTTAGGAATCATCGAAAGGAAAATTTCGGCAACCTGTTCCCCTGGCTGAACAGGAAAAACACGACGCAACCATTTCCCGTTGGAGACGCACTTGTACAAGGCTGTCTCCGTCTGAGTTGTTGGTCTCTCTACCTCCCCACTTGTGAGGGGCCAGCACCTGATCCAATGCCATCAACTCGACGCAAAAGGTGGTCTCCCGCAGCTCATACAGGACCTCAGCCGAAATCTCGGGAGTCAGTGCCTGCTTGAGATCCTCCTTTGATCCAAGCATTATTGTTTGCTCGTACCAAAGGATTTTGTCAAGACGCTCTTGTCGCGCCGGCAGGGAGGTGAGATATATGTCAGATCCATCGTCATTCTTTGTTTGTTTGCTGGGACGGTTGCTGCCAGATTTGGATTTGCGTTTCGACTTTGTACTGGGTTTCGATTGGCCGGAGGGAATTGCAGGAAGAGTATGTGATGACGATGTAGGAAGAGAATGAGTTGACAATGAGGAGGGTTGCCCGGGAGTCGCGTCTTGAAGGGTTAAGGAATTTGCGATACCGGATGGCCCGCCTTCAGGATTTAAAGACTTGAGTATCGCCTTCAGGTAATGCTGCCACTGTTGGCGCTTGATTGTTCCAAGCTGGACTCCGTTGGCGAGATTGTAAAGGTGGACTTGACGTGTTGCCAACCATGTTGCGATATAGATGAGTTCATTCTCAGCGGTAGCGTTATAGAAAAGCCCGATTTCTGGGAGCTGATAACCGGCATAATGAGGGGCTTGTCGTTGGCCTGATTTCAACAATGGTTGGATATTGGTGAGGGCGCGGCGCCAGACCGGGATTTCCGGAGGCCTTGTGTCGGTCTTTGGAGGCATTGGAGGGTGCCGTGAAACAGGTATATCTGCTGAAGGGTTGGAAGATGAGGATGACGATTGATCAGAGCTGGCTGATAAGCTAGCGGGGGGGAGATTCGAAGAGCTGGGAGAGGGCGTAGTAGGCAAAGGATGAGCAGCGGCAATTGTCTCTGCAGAAGGACCGGGGTTGGGCTTCAAAAAATCCAGCAATGAATAAATGTAGACTGTAGGAAGCGGGTGTCAACAACTATATAGTCCTCGAATTGACAAATCATACCTGGTTGAGATGGTATGCTACTGCCAGCCTCGGTTGAACTCTGGCGATACTTCTTTTCCAACCTCTGGTATGCAATCGCGGAGGCTTCAGTAACGTCAAAGACCCGACATCCGAGACGCAGGGTGCTTCGCTGCAAGTCGGTGCCCGCTAAACCAACATAAACATCCGTGAACACCTTTCTCCCTGACTCCGCCTCAATGTAATCCGCCTTGACGACGCTGGGATCAATATACGTTGTGGATTGCCTTGCGGAGGTCCATACTCTCGTATCAAACTGGTTGACAGAGAATGCGGGGCGGATCCACCATACTGGGATTCCGATGCTGTGAAGGAACTGGGCCTCCTCTCTGCTGTGGGTGAAGCAACCCATGAGAGAGGTGTCTACGCAGTGTGGTTTGAGGGATTCCATTGAGGTGGGGACGGATCGTGGCCAGAAGGTGGTAATGTAAGTCGAAAGGCCCCGGATATCGAGGCACGCACGTTGAATGTCGCCCACGGTGAGGAGGAGGTCGCGGTAAGGAAGGCCATAGGTGAGTCGCTCAAGGCACTGTTGAGTGTGAGCGACCATGGACGAGAGGATGGTGGCAGAGCGTTGACGTTCCAGGGTCTTGAAAGCAATGTCGAAGCAGAGGGTGGCTTGACCTCGTAATGCATCGACGTGCTCTTCCTTGAAAATCCGGCAATCCGTTTCGAACCAGGTTCCGGTAACTGATGTTGTGTCCTCCAGACGAGGCGTCCATCGGAGAATGTGGAGGTCGTTGCAAGGTTTAGGTATACATCCTATCCACTCGTAGCCCTTACACACCACCTGCGGATGCAGCATCCGGTCATCCAACCCATATTTCCCGTTCGCTCGTGCTCGGACGTGTCGAACCCCTATCAGAGCTTGGGGGATGCTGTACATGTTGGGAGACGATATGAGCCATTGAGCATGACCCTTGGCTTTCTTGAGCTCCTCGAGCGTGTACTCGGGCGATCCATTGAGCTTCACGGCTTCGTCGGGCAGAACTTCTTCTTCTAGCATCATGAAAGACAACATGTCTTTTGCTCGATATTCAAGCCCTTTATCGGAGAAATTAGACTAACGGCTCGGGGTATCAGGCAGAAACAAAGGAAACTTACGCCGTCCCTGGTGCTCATTCCCATCGGGTAACCACTGACCATTCTCTTGGATGAATTTCATTGCAAAGGTCTCAGGCATTTTGCGTCGCTGAAAGTATGACAATAGTCAGCACGGCGAGTTCAAGAAAAGGTGAGAAGAATTGCACATGAACAAGCGACAAGAGAGTCAAATCCTGTTCCGAAACACGCAGGAGACATGGAGTCTTTCCTGCTAACATCAACAAAACAACACTGAGTCCAGTTTTGTTGGTGCTATAGAAATGGTCCGTCCATTGGTAATGATAAATAGAAAACTTACCAGGCGGGGGAAGTGGAGGTGGTGGTAGAGGCGGATGTTTAGGGTTCTGCAAGTACAAAGTCAGCCGAGGGCAGAAGGGACCGGGAAGGCATGGTAATGGAGGTAAGAAGTCATGGATACTCACCAATACCAGAAGATGGTTCCCTGCGTTGGTAAGGGTAGACAGAAGGGGGTCGGAGGTGGCAGAGGACGGACTTGGACCCGCTGGCAAGATCGATCGTTAGCCAAGAGTCGGAAAAGGGAGAGGACAGAATGATAAATGAAACTGACCGAAATAAAGACCAGATTCCCGTGAGTGAGATAGGCGGACAAGGAGGGGAACGGGGGAGCTGGACAAGGGGCTCGGGTCTTGACGTTGGGGTGGGTGGATGGAGAGGAGGATGCAGACGATTGAGACTGGCAAAATCGATTGTCAGCCAGAAGTCAGAAAGAAGAGGGGGACAAAATAATGAATGGAGCTCACTGAAAAAAGGCCTGGTTCCCGTGGATTAGATAGGTGGACAGAGAGGGGAACGGGGGAAGATGATATTCGAGTCTTGAGGTCACGATAGCGTTCTTCGGGGTGCTGAAACTCAGGGTCAGTACCCTGTTTTTGGGGTGGAGAGAGTAGGAGACGGAAGAATGAGCGTAAGGAATGACAGAGAGCCAAATTCCGTATGCTCAGGAACTGGAACGATGATGAGAAGACACAGAGTCGATTCCCATCGACGCGTGAATGGAATCGACGGAACGACATAGAGTCCAGTTCTGTTGACACGAGGGCGGGCTAATAGAAACAGAGAAAAACTCACGAGTACCGGTGTTCCAGTCTCTTGGTTGATATACGATGGACAGAGGGATGGAGGCGATAGCCGATGTTGGAGGAGCTGCAAGCTGAGGTCAGTCCGACATTTCGAGTGTGGAGAGAGCAAAGATACGAAGAGAATAGCAATGGAGGGAATAAGAAATAACAAAAAAANTAATAATACTCACTAGCTTCAATGATGGCGCCTTCAGGACGCGATAGGTAGTCGGAGAGGGGTACGGAGGCAAGGGCGGGCACGGATCTGATGATGGAAGGTCGTTGTACTAAAAACACCACATCAGTATGGTTTTGAGGGCGGAGAGGAGACATAAGGCGCGATAATGAGCGTAAGGAACAACAAGGAGTCAAGTTCCTTACGCTCCGATTCCAAGACCTCGACAGGGCAACGCAGAGTTCAGTCCCAGTTGAGAATCGAAGAATCGAAGGCATCGTTGGAACGACGGGGGGTCAAGCTCCAACGACGAAGGGCATGTGAAGGTACGAATAGTCGAGAGTACTCACCGATATCCTATCCCAAATGTCTTATCGACGAACGGAGAGGGGAGAGCGGGAGAGGTGGTGGGCAGAGGCAGAAGCTGATCGGACTTGGAATTGGTCAACGCGTTGGCGGAGAGTGGCTGTGCCCGATATCTAATCTAAGCAGGTGGATACTCCGCATCGTTCACCGAAGCAGCACACCACCTGCAGTATACGCTTGGAAGGGGCAGGCGGACGGAAGGCATCGGAGAGGTATGCTGAGGGAATGACGGAGGGCAGATGCAAGAGGAAGGGTGGCTGTGGAAGTGACCTAATCTGATCACTTCCCATCCCAAATCTGGGTCAAACCTTCTTCATTCGCCCTATCTCGTGCCCTTCCGTACGTTATGCTCTTCATCGATCGTTCCAAGTGCCACGTTGAGGCCTATCCTTGCTTGGAGCTCCCTCCAACAGGTTCTCGATGCACATCAAAACCACTGGTAAGTTTCTATATGTTCTCAGTATTGTTTATGAGCCTCGAAACCAGGGGAACATCGAACCCAAGCCTTGACCCTGCGTCGGCTTGTCCGCTTTCGAAGAATGGACTCCTCGTCGTCTTCTTTTGCGATACTCGATAAAGCCCGAGATTTGGCTCCTTGTCATCTCGAGCTTTTGTTCTGCCCTGGTTTCTGTAAAGTGCCGTCGTCGAGAGAGGTGCTTGGTTCAGGTGCTTAAAACCTCGAGGCTCATGTCTCGAAACCCGTACTCACTATCACATAGGTCTCTTTCTTACTTCTCGCTAGCGAGCATCATGATCGGTGAGTACCTACTTGTGTATGCGAGAGGTTGGGACTAAATGAAATGAAAGCAGCAATGGTAACGACCACGTTGCGTCCCTCCCTTCCTCGTCGTGATCCTACAAGCCGATAATTTCAATACCAGGTGATTGGTGAGTCTCAAAACCATTTCTCAATGTTTCCTTGTACCGTTGCTACTATCCTCTCACCTACGGCGGATCGTCTCGCGCTAACTGGTACACCCCTGCAGTCGGACCTCCCTTCGGCACTTGTTCTCCACCGCATCTTCCGTTTAATTATTTCCAGTGGCTACGAGGAACGGTGAGCACCAGTACATACTTGTGCGTATTCCTTGTGCCGTTGCTACTACCCTCCGACTTCGTCTCGTGCTAACTGGTGCACCTCTACAGTCGGAACCCCCTTCGGCACTTGTCCTCTACCATATGGTCCGTTGTAAGGACTCCCAGTGGCTAGGAGGAACGGTGAATACCAATACCCACTCGTGTATGCAAGAGGCCGGGACTGACTTAAATGAATGCAGAAATAGCAATAACTAACGACGGACACATTGCTTCCTTCCGTTCTTGCTTTTTGCTATTGTACTATTCCTGAATTCAGCTCCAATGGATTGGTGAGTATCACTACCTTTCTCCAATCTTCCATTTCGAGTCATTTCTTTGCTTTGTCTACGTGTATTTCCTATGTGTAATTTGCTCTGGTTTTTTGGAAGGCAGATTGCCTGTCGCCTCGTTGTGACCTCGATCTCGCTGCCGCGATTTATTTTTTGTTCAGAAGGACTGTACTCGATTTCCTGACATCAATTTTTGTGTACTCATATCCGCTACTCATTCACCCGCTGACTTGCCGTTCGATTTAGCTCTAACCCTGTTTTTACTGGACAAGTCATCGGTTTTGTCAATTTCAACGTAGGGGAAACACCCCCTTGTTGGCCCATCCCCGATAGTACCAGCTTTGCAAAGATATTTCAGCGCTTCTCTCTATCAAATTTCGCCACTACCTCTGCTGGAAGCTCTTCACTTTTAGTCTAATTTTCCGCCTCAGTTGCTGGGTTGGGGCGGCCAGGGGTTGTTTGTGGCCCCCGACTATTTGGCTGATGGCACAGACTCCGACTATCCCCCTCTCCTGGACAGAGGCAGTATATATTCGGAACCTGTAGTAGAACCATCGCCCCACCCCTTTTTTTGACTCAGTCTCCACTGAAAACACCGTCCCTACGTCCATCGTATTTCAATGGTCAACACCCGCCGATCCGCACGCCAAGTAGAGGAGCATGCTCCTTGAGGACAACTCGACCCTCCACCCAACAATCCAGCCCCCGCAAAGGTGAGGACACCGCGCGTTCTCCTGAGAGAGGCTAACAACGTGTCACAGAGTAATAACCAGCGAAAGGCTGCATGCCAACCAGAGGAGCGCCCTACTCCACCTCAACCATCTCCTGATGACCCAGCTCCCACAAAGGTAAGGCCGCCGTCGTGTGCTAATGATCTGCAGCTAACAACATGTCACAGGGCAGCAAGCCACGCCTGTCACAAGGGTATTCAAAGCGAAAGACCGTGCGCCAAGCTGAGGAGTATACTCCTCCGCAAACACACCCCGCTCAACGTTCACTCAATTATCCAGCGGTAAGGACACCATTTTGTATCCTGCATCGAGATGCTCACGACATGTCATAGGGGACCAAGCCAAGAAACCCCTCAAATCAAGCGAAAGAGGATGTTGCTCCACATGCGCAACCTCCTCAACGTCCGTCCACAAATTCAGCCCTGGCAAAGGTGAGGACTTGCCATCGTGCTTATGCATGCTGAGTCTGACGTGTCATAGGGATACAAACCAAGGGTGATTATGGACTATGTTTCGGTCCCTCCCAACCCCAAGAAGATGTCAAGGATGCCTACGGTGAATACCACTCAGTGAGTAGACCATTCATCTTTTTGCCTTTACAGCCTTCTATGAAGACTGGCACACAGTGTTGACTCCTTGTCGCTGGTGTTCGTCACATCCAATTTGACTCCCTGTTGCTGGGTGTTCGAGGTCGCTTAGATTGTCGTTTTTACTCCATGTTATCAACGTTGTACCACTCAATTTGACTCCCTGTCGTTGGGTGTTTTGTGGCCACTTGGATTGTTGATTTTACTCCCTGTTATCGACGTCCCTCTGTGGAGTAGCTGTTTGGACTCGATGTCACCGGCTGCTTTCCTTTTTTTCACCTTGTTTTGTGTTTTATTAATTCTAATAAATTTCGTCTACCAGACCTCGTCCCTCTGCTTCTCGCGTCACCTCAGGTGCTGTGAAGGCAACTCCCCATGTTGAAGCACCTCCGGTACGCGATCTATTCTCTTGTATCCGGTTGAACTTGACTAATGAAGCATCAGAAAACAACGGGGTCGTCGATGAGACTCCAACAAGCAGTTCCTCAACTCACTCCGGTACGTGATCTCTTTTCTGATACGTGGTTGAAGTTCACTCACTGTACGTTAGAAAACGACAGATTCTTCAATGAAATTACAGCAAGCAGCTCCTCGGCCCACTTCAACTCGGAACCGTGCAGCCACAGTCTCTTCGACAAGAGACCTAAGCGACGAAGGTGATAGTGAGGAAGAGGTGGAGCGTCCAGCAAAGTGTGCTCGATGCTGCTCCACTTCATCTGTCGCAGAGGTAAGAATATCTCATTCTTGAATGTTGTATTCCTTCTTTAACAACTGTTTAGCATGGTCATATTTCCAGCGACAATCCAGAAGACGATGCCCCCCAGTTTGATCATATACACAGCAAGATAGAGGACGAAGTGACACCCATGATTCAGGCTGCCCCTGCACGCCCCATTCGCTCCCNGTGCTGCTACCTTTTCTTCAGACCGTGGTATGGATGGCCACAGTCAAGATTCGGACGAGGAGCCCCAGCGTCCTGCCACAAAGTTTTCCCGACCTCGCCATGTCACCATCAGCTCAATGCGGCGCTCAATTGACAGGGTGGAAAGCGACTTTGATGATATGTATTCCTCCGGGTCAGGCAAGCTTTCAGACGGGGAGGTTAGAGATGTTTTCGAGTCCACTCCTGTGCATAGTACCCCCCCTCCGGCTTTCAAGATCAAGTCCGCCTTTGGATCCTCGTAAGCACCAGTCTTTGCAGTGATTGTAATCCATTGTATTAACCCTGACGCCTGTTAGAACATCTTCTGCGTTTGAGAATACCCAGCACTTGAATACTTCGCCAACACTTGGGAAGGCACCACCACAGCTGGTCCCTCGTGAAGCTACTCCAACCGCCTTTGAAGGCTTTCCTGAAGATAGTCATGATCCACTCGGTACCTACGCCCTCTCCAAACTGGAACGGAAATGGGGACTGCCGACGTTCTTGGTTTGCAGAGCCAATGAATGCAATCCCACCGGCCCCTTCACCCCTGAGACCACTCCAACTCATCACCTGTATACCTACCGTTTCCCTGCCGACGTTGGTGCCACAATCCCCCCCCCCCCCGACGAAGAAGGTTATTTTCCAAGTTGGACGCTGTCTCTCCATGCTGGGTGCCCCCATGACTTCACGTCACGTAGGCTTTGGTCACATCATTGCTTGTGGACCTGGGCATCGGCTGGTTGGTGTAGAGAAAGGTGTTGCATATTGGCATGAGTCAAGGAACTATTGGATACGTCTCCCTTGGAAGTCTCACTACATTCCTGAAGCAGAGCGCTTGGATCCTCAAGACGCCTACCAGCTCACAATGGATGCTGCCATGCTCAATTCATTCCTCACCGATCTTCACAGACACTACGGAATTACCGACCAACCTACGGCTCATAACTACGCACACAAGCATCTCCCAGCTGGAAAGGGCGGAGCTTCAAGTATCTCGTCACGGTTACCGATATCAAAAATATTCTCTCAGTTGAAGCCTTCAAATGCTGTGAAGATCGAACCAAACCTTGAACCTATTCGTCCACATGCTAGAAACTCTTCAGCTCTCCAAAGTGGTAGTACAACAAAGGCCCTACCCTTCGTTCCACAACGCACCAGGCCATCCGAAATTCCTCAGAATGCGACTATCCATGTCGTTGAAGATAGCGATGATGATCAAACTACTTCGCATTGCTCCCAGTCCGCTATCGCTGATGGAGTCTCCACCCCGTCTGGAAGTGACTTCCAGGCCTCTTTTATCGAAACAAGTACGGATAGTGCCTCTGTTTCTCAAAGACGGCACACTCGGAAGAAGTCAAAGAAGAGGAAGTCTGGAAAACAAGTTGTTTGGTCTTCTAGTGATGAGGAAGAGGATGGCGGTGATGATGAGAGTACAGTGGCAAAGGAAACTTGGAGGAAGCCAAGGTNGTTGGGGCTGGGGAACGGGTTCAAGAGGGCAAGGATGGATACAGGTGACAATGAAGATCAACCAGTTTTGAAGGAATCTACAAGGGAAACATGGCCAGGAGGAAGGAGTCAGAAGCAGCTCAGGGTAGACGAGGAAGAAGAGGAAACTCCAATCATGCAAGATCGTACTAAGAAACCGCATTTGAAGATCAAGAAGTTGAAACATGNCACGAGTGGAGGAGGATGATGCTATGGATGTGGATCACGAATGCGAGAGCAGGAGTATCGTTGTTGACATTTTGGATGCAGATGTGGATACACTCTGCAGGCTTCATGGCACGTTGGATGACATTCGTGGGGCAAGGGCTAATGCTCGACGAGTTTTGGCTGAGTGTGGTGCCAGCATGGAAGCTGTGGAAAAGGGAGGCAACGCGGTGAAGGTCAGCGCACAGGATCGGGAGAAGCTGAAAGTAATCGGGAAGGAGCTTCATGCCATCGTCAATAAGACCGGTTTACCGGTTCATATGCTGCTCCAGTACACTGGCCTTCTCATCCAGTGGACACGGGGACAAAACTCATGGAACCTATATCAAGAGTTCGTAAGGACCCAAGATCGTAAAAGTATGTTGCCTTTTAACATCCTTGAGTTCGTCACAATGCTGACTTTGATCTCTTACCAGTTCCTTTCGAGACCTTTGGTGCTGTTGTCAAGCCCGAGTATGATGAAATGAAGAGACAGTCATCTTCCCAGCAATGGAATAAACTGAAAGAGACCTGGCGCAACGCCATTACAAAAGAGTGGATGAGTAAGGTCTCAACGACGAAGCGCTCCGCCTCTCACGACAATGCTGCGATGGTCAAACACATGTCGCAGATTGTGGCACAGTTCAGTGAGCTGGTGGGTCTTTCAGTGGTCTTTATTGTGACATGATCTGACGGTCACTGTGGTTGTCGTTTCTAGCAAGGGAAAATTCGCAATGGTGCCCCAATTGAAATGATCACTTTGGTCTATTTGTCTGATCCCCACATGCGTCAGCTCTCTCAGTTCCTCGTCAGTGACCCCAATCTCCGTCCTTTGTTCAAAAGTCAGTAAATCCCAACTCGTGACATGATTGAACAATTTATTACTCTATCCGAGTAGGTCTTGCCTTCTATTTTGGTGTTTTGTTGTACTCATCACAAGATGTAGTGCGTTGGCGCTTGGTATTACAATGTTTGAGCCAGAGGAGATGTCTATTGAAGTGATCCGATACCAGTATCCTCCAGTTCAAGTTGCTGCTGCTTCAATTCTTTAGTTTCAATTTCACCTACTATATCTATGCCGCTTGAATATTGTAATTATTGTCTGCTTAGGGTTTAATACACATTTTGTGTTGTGTTCAAGTTGGGGATGCTTGTGAATGTGGATGGAACTTTGATGAGCTTATTAATTGAGAACCAGGCTGCCTTGCTTTTCCGTTTTGACTCCTGTTAAGCATGATTAAAGGATGCATGTTCATGACTGCATAGTGATCATCAAAGCAGAAGAAGACCTTATTGCTTGGCAATCAACTTAAGATTAGAGAGTCTGGCTAAAAAGGAGAATGAATCCATGTAGATGTAGAGAAGATGGGTTTTGCAAGTGTGAAGGGGGCCAGAAAGGGGGACGTGTGACACTTAACAATTCACAAAGTCTGACTCACTTGTCCAACAGCTATACCATAGCAACATTGATAATGACAGACAAGAGGTGATCATATGTAATAAGAAACCCAGAGCTAGAGACAATCAGTAAGGATCAGGAGGAAAGGTAGGAGAGAGGTAGAGTGGGAGGAATGGTGATAAAAACACATGCCAACTACATTAGAAATATAAATGATATATGTATAAGTGGGCATAGATGGAAGGGCAAGCAGAATGAGGACTTCTGACTCATTGAAAACACCCAAATACTCAATATTTGATGAGTGGTAGTTGCTGTTGTGTTGAGAGTGCAATGCTTGTGCCTAAACCTACACATGATTTTTAATTAGGTATCAAGTCTTGTGTATAGCCAGAATGTCTTCTTATACTTTGCCTAAGTCATACAATCATTATAGAAGATGTGCAATCTCTAGATTTCCATATTTTCAATCATTCCATGCTCAATTATTTTCTTAAATCAGACAAACATCAAGTGCACACCCTAAAAGCTATTTGTGGGTTGTGAGCCAACAGAGTGGCATTTTCCAAGGACTCTATTCCTGCACTGTCTCTCCTGTGGCATAACGTGAGCCCTGAGACAGAGAGGTTCAATTTTTTTTTGACTTATGCAATCCAAAACTTCTATTCTAGCCAAATATCTAATTACTTTTTATTAGTCAAGTCCATGGCTATCTGAGGATGTGTGTAAAGTGAGGTTGTTATCCACAGCTTGGTCCAACTAAATTGTAAATCAGGAAACTGGAGACTCTCAAGTTCTCCACTGCTTCTTGTCTAAGGGTGACTCACCCACCCGAGCAGGGTGGCTCACCCACCCGAGCAGGGTGGCTCACCCACCCGAGCAGGGTGGCTCACCCACCCGAGCAGGGTGGCTCACCCACC
>JANBPK010000255.1:0-41808 GCA_027579435.1 Candolleomyces eurysporus | reverse complement strand
AAACAATGCGAGAGTGAACCAGTCAAGCAATTCCTTATGTTTCACGGTCTCTTCTGGCGCATCGCTGACCTCCAGGTCCTTCGGCCATACCTAAGCCAGAGCGCAGTCAGTATCTTGAGCCTGTATGAGGCCAGTTGTGGGCGGGTGACCAATGCCGGAGCCAGGAAAAGCGTCAAGTAATCCGTAGCCTTCTCGCCCAGACGTCCTATCTCACTTTTGAGAGTGTGTTCGAATCAAAAGCGACGAAGCTGTACGCACCATCTGAGATGAGGCGGGAGAGCAACTCGACGTGGCCCTCGAGGACAAGGGTTTCAGGACCGAAAGCCATGGAAGCTATGCGTAGCATGATTGTCTGGCGGACTGAAAGCATTTGTGAGCCAGCTTGGTCCAATCCTAGAGCGCAATTGCTTACCTGTAGGATCTAGCGACATCAAAGTCAGCAATTCCACCACAGACGGTCTCAAGTGTTCAACTTGAAGTAGAGCCATGAACTTTGTTGCATGGGGAGTGATTCGCCTAAGCACCGAGCTAGTGGGTGCAGTCGACGGTTCGGCCTTCCCTTTTCCGACGCTCTCCAAGGCTAACGGGTACGAGGATGAGTCACAAACGGTGCAACTGAACTGAGATGGGCTCACGTTCAGGTCCTGATGACAAGGCCACGAGTAATTGGATTGCGGTAATGCGTGTTTCTCCAACATCGTCCTTGTCATCGAACGCCAAACTGATAACCTCAGGTATGGCGGATTCACTAAGCCGCAGTTTCGAATGGCCTATGAAACTGTGAAGCCGGTCAGGTGTATGTTGCGCCATCAGCATATCAGGATACTTACAATGTTTGGTATACAGTTTGAGAAGGAGTTCGATTGCAGTCGCGCGAGCCAATGATGATGTGTTTCGGAGCATCGGGGTCAGGGCATGCACGATAGTGGCGGCAGTACTGTCCGAGATCGCAACTACAGTGGCACAGTAGGGATCAAAGTCAAGTATGATGAGCTGCGTAGAGATACTTACGGCTCCCTGTGAGTCGCACGACGATAGCCTTTCCGGCAGCAGTGAGTGTTGCCACCATTGGGGATATCGCGATTAAGACGTCACTTTTGAGTTTCGCTATCCCCATGATCAGCAAGACAAATCGACAAGATACTTGCACTCACTTTCTACGGTAGAGGTCGTGAAATTATCGAACAAGACCCTTGCCACGCTATCACCAAGATTTTCATCTTCTAACAAAACGGTTCTCAGCAAAAGGGAGATAGAAGGGGAAACGAGGTCCCTGAATTTGTCGATGAACAGCGTTGCGGTTAAAGCAAGTACTGTAGAAATATACGGGGTTTTGGAAACGATACCATTCGAACCCTTCTCAGTCAGGCTGTCTACGGCCACTATGAACTTCCAAGTCAGGTTTTTTCCGTGGCGGACGGACCTGGTCTTTCCAGGGTAGTTCTCTGGCTATCCCAGAGTTCTTTCCTGGAAAGACCACGACGGGACCTGGGGTGTCCGGGAACGTCCTGACAGGGAAAATATTGGGGTAAACTCTGTCAAATTGTCCAAATCCCTGGACGCTTTTTCCCCTGGATTTTCTAGGGAAATCCCATAAAATATTCCTTGGGGCTTACCAGAGCTTTTACCTGGGCTTGCCGACACATTTCCAGGTTCACATACCTGGTAAATCCACAAAAAAAATCAGTAAAAACCAGTAAACATCCGGTCATTATTGCAGACGTCGTATACAGGGAGAGTGCAATAGTATGTGTGAAGGAATGTAGGGTAGTGAGTATAGAATGGTAAGATGCAATGTGAAAGACTGAAAAGAATAGTAATAAGGGACCGAGTGGTAAACGACTCCAATTCGGAGCCTCAGAGGCTTCAAGACCCTCTGTTTGACTTGCTGCTCCCATCGGCCTCACCTTCCTCGTCATCTTCACTGTCCGAGTCTTCGGATGCCGAGCTGGCGCGATTGGCGAGCCTAGTGAGCTGGGACTCACCGGAATGTGCTGATCCTAGATTGATCAACGGCGGGAAATTGACAGCTCGCTGTAACAGAAGCTGGTCAGATAATACATAGAGTCACAGAGAGAAAGAGGGTGGGAAGACATAGAGAGGCGGGCTGATTGGGCGGGAAGGTCAAAGGTAGAAGTAAACGACAGAAGCCGACACTCACAAAAGTAGAAGTGCGGCGTGGCTCTCCGAAGCACTAATCGTCATGGAATGATGACTCCCTTATTCCATTTCGTGAAACGGTGAACGGCGAGACGAGTGGTACATCGGAGTCGGGCAGTGGTGTAACAAGAGGAGAGTGGCGCAGCAGCGGTTCAATGGTGGGACAGTAGTGCAACGGCAGGAGAGTGGTGGAACGGCGAGAGAGTGGAGAGTGGGGCATAGTAGTGTAACGACGGGAGAGTGGCGCATCAGCGTAGTAGCAGTGCAATGGCNAGGAGAGGGGGNAAGTGATGCAACAGAAGACAGTAGTGCAACAGCATGAGAGTATTATATAGGCGGGAGAGTGATACATCGCGCAGCGTTGTGCAATAGCGGGAGAGTGATGCATCAGCAAGACAGTGATGCGCCCAGTGAATGGCAGCGACGCAACGGTGAGTGGTGTAATGATTGTACAAGTGGTGTAAACATACCTGAGAGTGATGCAAAGGTTAATGCATGAACTAGCAGGGAGGGATGCTGCTGGTGTATGTATGTGATGTAGGGCTACAATTGATGTTAATCTTGCACTATGGATGGGGTACGATCAATGTGTCTAGTATTGCACTATTCCGCCAGCACCAGGTGTCTAAGCAGGATCTCAACAGGAACTGCATAGGAAAGGCAGACGATTTCTGGGAGATACCCATGCAGTCGACCTTTTGATGTTGAGCTACTGTTTTCTGCGACTCTGACTTTGCGCGGCCTTCATATGACGAAGCATGGTTGCAGCATGTCCGAGTCTTCTCCCAACAACCAGGTTTCCCATGCACCTCTAGGCGTGCGCCAATCTAATGAGCGTTAATCATTGAGAGAAGGCCAATGGATCCTCGTTATCTCCTTTGTGGACGGTCATGTCCTTCTTTTTGGGGTTCGGATACAGATTCATACGCTGACACCAAGTATAGATACAATTCAGTGAAGACATCATCAGTTTCTGGTAGCCGATAGCCATACTTCGCATCGTTTACGCCATGTTCTAACTTCGTGTGCAGTGGCATGCCGGCCAAACAACGCGAGAGTGAACCACTCATGCAATTGCTTATGTTTCACGGCCCTTTCTGGCGCATCGGTATCCTTCAGGGTCCTTCGGCCATACCTACACCAGAGCGCAGTCAAGATCTTGAGCCTGTATGGGGCAAGTTGCGGGCGGGCAACCAATGCTGGTGCCAGGAAAAGTGTCATATAATCGGTAGCCTTCTCGCACAAACGTCCTATCTCACTGTTCAAGAATGTGTTCGAATCAAAAACAACAAAGCTGTACTGACCATCTGAGATGAGGCGGGCAAGCAGCTCGACGTGACCCACGAGGGCAAGGGTTTCAGGACCGGAAGCCAGCGAAGCTATGCGCAGCGTGATTGCTTGACGGACTGAAAACATTATCTTTGAGCCATCTGGATCTCATCCTCGAACACAATTACTTGCCTGCCGGATCTAGCGACATCAAAGACAGCAGTTCCACCACAGAGGGTCTCAAGTGTTCAACTTGAAGCAGTGCCATAAACTTGGTCGCAAGAGGAGTGATCTGCTTGAGCACCGTGCTAGTGGCTGCAGTCGACGGTTCAGGCTGCCCTTCTCCGACGCTCTCCAAGGCTAGCGGGCACGAAGGTGAGTCACAAAGAGTGGGACTGAACTGATATGGGCCCACATGCAGGTCCTGATGACAAGGCCACGAGTAACTGGATTGCGGTGATGCGTATTCCCCCAACATTGTCCTTTTCATCGAACGCCAAGCTGATAATCTCAGGTATGGCGGATTCAATAAGCCGTGGCTTCGAATGGCCTGTGAAATGCGTCAGGTGCACGTTAAACCGACAGCATGTCAGAATGCTTACGATGACTTGTATACAATTTGAGAAGGAGTTCGATAGCAGTCGCGCGAGCGAGTGATGATGTGTTTCGGAGCATCGGAGTCAAGGCATGCGCGATAGTGGCGGCGGTATCGTCTGAGATCGCAACTACAGCGTCACAGTAAGGATCAAAGTTAAGTATGATGACCTGTGTGGAGATATTTACGGTTCTCTGTGAGTCGCATGACAATAGCCTTTCCGGCAACAGTGAGCGTTGCCACCATTGGGGGTATCGCGATTAAGACGTCACGATTGAGCTTCGCTATTCCCATGATCAGCAAGACAACTCGACAAGACACTTGCACTGACTTTCTGTGGTGGCGGCTGTGAAATTACCAAACAGGACCCTTTCTACGCTGTTACCAATATTCTCGTCGTCTTCTAACAAAACCGTTCTCAGCAATTGAGAGATCGAAGGGGAAACGAGGTCCCTGAATTGGTCTATGACCAGCGTTGCAGTGAGCGTGCTATGGGATTTTAGTAGGGTGTTTAAAGAACAATACCATTCGAATTCTCCTCGGTCAGGCTGTCTACAACCGACACTGCGTTTGTGCGGAGTCTAGAATTCTCCAAATCCTTGAGAGAGCTCTCGATGATCCTCGACAGAGATGCTTTGATGGCGTCTCGGAACCGAAAGACTAGACGAAAGAGTAAATAGCAATGGCTAGAGCACAGAGAGGAGCTTGACATACGGTTCGTAGCCTTGTATGTCGCCTTCAAAACTCGCAGGGCGGCAATTCGTACGTCGTCGTACTTATCTTTGATGACGATGTCTGCCAATCCAGAGATGATTTGGGAATCACCTGGGGGAAGGAGTCAAGCGGAGGACATGATCTTGAATGAAGATACGTACTGCTCCTTCCAAAGAATTTTTCGTATCTGGGCTGGTTCTCACCTTTGTTTAAATTAAAACACGCAACGCCAAGACAATGTTAAGGCTCACGTACCACGACCAGGAGCACATCCTATAAGGCGACCAAACATATTGACAGCGGCCGAACGGACATTGAATGGCGCATCGAGTTTCAGTGCTGATTCGATGGCTTTGGGGAGGATGCTGTCAATTGGGTCGGGAAGTTTGACTGTCCGGGTAATTAAAATACGACCGGTCTGGGTTTGGCGTAGAGAGGCTCACCGTTCTGAAACAAGGAATATAATGCATCCTGAGATTCGAAAGTGGTGTCGCTCCGTTCCTCCTGTATTACTTCTTCAATAAGTTTCGGCAAAGCTTGGAAATCGACTATATTGAAGGGCAGTGAGCACGCTTAAACGACCAGTAATCGGACAAGTACACAGACCATTGCGACCGAGGAGTAAGATCATCTGGATCCATAGCTGATGCCGCTCTCGGAGGTCCTTCCCATAATCTTCCAAGGCTGTTAGTAATCGGTCTCTGGGTCGGGCGTTACATCTCACCGTCTTCTTGAGCGTAGGGCGGTGTTGTGATTGTTGTCAGCACCGACACAGCGCGGTCTGTATACTCCGGAGCTGAAACGCAAGAACCGAGAGCTTTCCCTAGCTTTGCTGCTATTGATGCCCTCAATTTGGCTGGAAAGCAACTCAATAGAATGATATTGGGGAACAACGGAGCAACATTACCATCTTTGAGAAGCCGTTGTAGTACTTTCATCGTCTCGGCCCGCACATCGGAGTCACTGTCCTTGATCGAAGCATTGAAGAGTTTGGCGAGTTCGGGAAACTCAGCTTCGTGAAGTCAGATAGTGTCTAGATGGGGTTACATGTCTCCTTACCGTCTTTGATTTGAGTACCGGCTAGCTTGATCCACGACTGGCGTACCTTCCAACTATCATCTTCGATGCCGGCATGAAATTGGTCCTTCACCATGGTTTCGACATAAGCACGATATCGTTCTTTGGGTGATGGGGTCCGATCACTGTCCTCGATTTCCAGGAGGTTCAAAAACGTATTCAAGGCTTCGGAACGACAGTCATAGTCAGAATCCAATAATGCACGAGCCGAGAGCTTCTCGAGAACCTCGTCCGAAAGGTCAACTGTCATCATCATGAGCAGGATTTGAATGATGGGAGCAGTTGGCCGCTTACCTTCCTCCGAAACCCCTACGGAAGATAGCAGCTGTGTATAGCTAAAGCGAACTCTCCAATCTGGGTGATCGCTAAAGTCGTCAAAATAGTTGATAGTGTCGTTGATTAGCCCGCTGGCGACAGCTGGTGGACCAAATCGATCAGGTTATTGCCCGGGAATATATGGGCAAAAGTTACATGTACTTACACTGTTTCGCGAGTAGAGTCAAAGATTTAAGGCACGCATATTGAACATCTGTGTCAGGATCGTGCTTTGCTATTTGGAAGAGGATGGTATGTGCGTCTTGGAAATCGAGCGGGACTGGAGAAGTTGTATTAACATTTGTGCGAGAGGTGAAAGGAAAGTCTTTACAATGGGCAGAGATGATAGCGACGATATCGGCCCAGGTCCTCCGATCTTCCCATCCAACTTTGTAAAGTAGTCGACGCAGCGGCAGCTTCAGCGTCGATTGAGGCATGTAGTCCATCGCACCTGTTTAGGAAGATTAGGGTTCAGTCGAATCGAAAGAAGGCAAGGGACCGACCATTGTACTCGGTCTCGTCCTGAACCTGGGATTCTTGTATGTCTGAATCTGTTTCCACTGGCTTCGGAGGGGGTTTCGCTTCGATCCCATCCCTCACATCGCTGGCTATACCTTTCAAAACCTTGTCGACGCTTTCCTTCAGGCCCGCTGGGGTGGGAAAGGTTACATAATTTTCATCGGCAAGTGAAGCAACGCACGTCTTTGCGAAAGAGCCACCAACAGCCTAATCCATTTCGCTGTGGATGGCCAGTCGCTCCGAGAACCGTGGAAGGATAACTTGAGACTCTGCGGCAAGGCGCTTTCGAGTGCCTTGGTATACTCGGAACCTTGAATATCGAGCAAGTCAGAGCGGGGTCTCAAAAATAGATGTTCTTGCACCTACCATCTTCATGTTCTCCCAGCATTAGGAACTCTTCATGGGCATTTTTCCACACCTCTGAGTCGCTGTCTAATTCGACGTAAAGTTTGAGAAGGATCGGAACGACCTCAGGAAACGACACTAAGCGCGAGTATCAACGAAGGATGGCTATCGGAGTATACGGAGAGAACCGTACCATGTTTGACCATGTCGCTTAAGAAAGAAATCCAGAGAGAGCGTATGGTGGGATATTCTTCTTCGATGACTTTATCCTTCACTGAGACTATATTCGACTTCACCACCTCCAACATCTCCACTGCAAAAAAGGATCAGACAAGCTCATTCGGGCATTAGGACTAGATCACGCACGGCTCAGATTATGGTCCTTACAAATGGTTGAAATCAGCTTGACGGAAGATCGTCGAACATCATCATCTTCATCGGCACCAGCCCATTCAACAAGCTTTTTGAGGAGATTGCCGTTTGTGAGGTCGACTAAAACGTTGTGGTGTCATTGATATGCTACCCTGAAAACGATATGAAGGGACTTTACTTACGCCGGCTTACAAAAGTCTCTGACACCAGCACGGCGTTGTAGCGAACCCACCACCGCCTAGACTGCACTTCGGCAGTTTCCAGCCAGGGTAGCGCGTCGACGGTGAGTAGCCCAATGAGACGGCCTGAAAGAGGTGAGAATTAATGACCAACAAATGTATCTCTTGATCCAAGGCTTACCGTCTTTGCTAATATCCTTGAGAAGCGTCTTAGCCATGTCAAGAACTGTGCTGTCGTCATCATGTATGGCAGCCCTCACGATCTTCTCGAATAAAACAGGAAATATGTCTTGCACCAAAGAGTCGGTATCCCAGCTCCACGCAAAGGCATACGGTGGCTTTTCCGAGGCATCTTTTGTTCCATCGTCTTTGAGCAGGTCTGAGAGGTCGGTCACGATATGGTAACGCTTCCAAGACTCCGGGCTGTCCAACCCCGCATTGAGGGTCTTCGGTATTGCGCTCTTAATCTCTGATGCAAATTCTGCAAAAAACATGGATGTTAGATTCAAAGAGTAGATGACACCGGGATTCAATTACCTCCTTCCCATACATCCTTCGCCAAGCGCAGCGCTGGCTGTCGAACATCCGTCGAGTCAGCATTCAGGGCAACCTCAACCAAGCCGGGAATAAATTGGCCGACAAGGGAGTTGAACGGACTCCAGGAATCTGGAAACAGGGGTTAAGTGTGAGGTTGCTAATAGCCCGCTCCCATCAAGACACGTACCGTCCCAAATGGTTCTAACAAACGCAACAGTGCGCAAACGCTGCTGCGGTTCGTTATTGAACCCCGACTCGGCACTAGCAAGTAGAGCAGTGGTGACCAGAGGCATTATTTCCTCTGAGGATGCTACCAAAGTCGCTAGTATTTGCAGCCCATCCTCTCTAGCACCCTCGTCTTCGTATACGGTCATATTCGAGATGATTTCAATCGAGCCAGTATTGAACAAGTTGGCTGCGAAAGAAGAAAAATAAAAAATCTTAGGTGGACCATCACGACTTGTAAACATCGGACGAATCTTACGTTTCAGGTCTGGGATTTGGTTGAGCATCTTGATGGTGTGAACCCGTAAGGCACAATCAGGAAGAGCTAATGTGGAGAAAAGGGTCTCCAATATTCCCTGATGTGGGTGAGCAGCGCCGATTTCAAGCCCCAGGGATAGGGACGATATGTCGTTCAGGGCTGCTGCCGCCATGTCCACTAGTTCATCCACTAAGAGAACAATCAGTTTTCCTTTCCTGTGAGATAGACGGAAAACGAACACGCACTTGTAGCCGCATAGAGTCGAGTCAAAAACTCAAGTGCCAGCGAATCAACAACGGTACGTTCCGTTGCCTCTATGCTCCCCGCCCATTCGCTTGTACGCCCTGTCTCTGACGCAGCGCAGCCAGCTACGCACTAGTGTAAGCCAAATATTACCCAACGACACGGAAGAGCGCGACTTACCCTTTGCCAGACACAGACCCAGGATAAAGGCACTGGTAGTCTTCACATTCTTCTCTCCTTGCAGGACGCNACGACACGCGGCCAACATGAAGTGCAGTTTATGAGTAGAACGGATTTCCCGACACGTCAGCTCCCAAGGACGATCCGACATCTCGTTGGAATGGAAATCGAGTTCAATAAGCGTCGAATCTTTACGTTTCCGATAATCTTTTGGGAGCGATTTGAAAAGGCTCAGAATTTGCGTCCTGAGGCCAAATGATAGTGAGCGAAGTGATTCGGGTAGGTTGTTCCAGCGATAAAGGGGATACCCGGATCCCAGTGAGTCTCGCAGGGAATCAAGGAGATGTTCGTAGTCCAGGAGCATGACTTCAAGCGGGATTTCCTTCGGATTGGTTGCGATCTTGTCCTCGAGATGGTCCACGAGTTGGAGAAAGGCAAGTACGTGGTTGCAAAGGATCTCGTTCCGCTCGATCCCATTATCGGTTCTCGTCGACAAATGCTGTCCGAAGCGTGCTAAAAGCCATTTAGAAGTGTCATCCTGACACAAACGATCAATCCAATATTTCTTCTTGTGGGAAGGTCGAGCGATTTCTGTCGCCGCTTCGTCAACGTATGTTGGTTTCGGCGATCTGATCAGCTTGGCGTAGAGGATATCTGCTAACGCCTCGTTAATATCCGTCTTCACCTGCCATCCGGAGTTGGAGGGCCACTTCGAAGTCAATAGGCCAACAAGCAGTTTGCCCAGCCACACTAGGAGGTCCGAAAGGGGAGTATTGAAAGGTGAAGAGCCGACGAATAAGGGAAGAAGGGTCATAGTCAGGTAAATGGCACAACCGGATATGCAAAAGGCCAGAAGGGCATGCCCAAGAGTCTGATCATCAGTAAAACTCTGAACGACCAGCCCACCCAGGAAGAGAAATGAAGCAATTTGAACAAGCAGCGGCACGAGGGTGATAACTTCCTCCAAATGCCACAACTCCGCCTGCTTGTCCAATTTGTACCGGCGATAAGCGTCCGCAGCTTCACGTCTCGTGGTCGCAGGGACGAATTTCGCGAGCCAGGCTTTGGCCAGGACCCCCATAATTGCGCTGAAGAGGGTGATATAGAGGCTTACAAGCCACAGACCGTTGATCCACTTCTGTGAGACTGGGATGTTAACGAAGTCGATGACTGACATCCCGCGTAAAGTGTCCCGTATGTCGCTCAGGAGATTCTGCTCTGGATTCGTAAGGAGGTCTCGACGAGCATCGATAACGAATGATGAGACGATTCCAGCGAACAGACCAGCCTGTCATGGGCACTGTCAGATTGTGGTCTTACTCAATCGATCGGAATGGCATGCTCACGAAAATGAGGAGGGAGTCCAGCCCGGTTTTCCACAGTTCCACCCTGTCCTTCGCCTCTTGTTCGGCGTCCTCTAGGTACAGGTACCATATCCTAGCTTCTCGTCTGAACTCGAGAGTATCTTCCTTCCCCTTTCGCTCCCTTCCTGCGTCGCCTCCATCGCCTGGCGCTCCTCCTCCATCTTTCACTTCCACTAGTGGACCCTGAACCTCAACCTTAGGCGATTTCGGAGTAGGCAAAATGCCGCTGGCCGTCAAACTCGATTCGCGAAGCTGCGCTTTCTCAGCTTCACTGTCATCGATTGCATACTGCGTCCGCAATCGGCGTCCGCAATCGGCGTCTCCTCAGTGACTCTTTCAACATGGAACGGCAAGGGAAACACACCACGATATCGGAGTCGCCCATTCTCTCTGACTTCCCAGGGGCAATGAAAATAGGGTATTGATGTATGCTACTCGGCCTCTACTGCTATTATATGGAAACATGGCCTATATGAAAAGCGCCCAAGGTCATATTGAGGCAGGGACTGATGGTGCGGCGGGCTCAAGAAGGATTTACAAACGACATTGGGAAAACTCGTCTGAGAGGGGGTGTCAATGTGCACGGCAGATCTTCCCGATATGGATCAGATATGGGTAGCACCTTTCCCAATTGAGAATGGCACTGCTACTGCCATGCCTGTACAGATTGAATGCTACTGCTTTTTCCACGATTCTATCGTCCGCGCTCCGAGCGTGAGTAGATGCCTAAACATGGCAAGTCCCATCATTCCACCCTGTCATCCACTGACAGCTAGCGCGCTAAGTGTCTTGTCTGCGTTGTCCCCGCCACTTCGTACTCACATGTAATGATAGGCAAAAACTTCAAGATCTTCAGCGAACATCGCAGAAATTCGCACTCGGCGCTTGAGTGATCTGACAAGCCTGAGCAATCCTGGACTGCTCGTAAGGTCAACTTGTAACTAGAAAATGGGGAAGTTGGAGAATAATTCAAGAACATCTATATATCTATTACATAGTCAGGAATATGCAGGTTTGTTGGCGATGGTATTAGAAGGATAGCAATCAAGCGCTACCCAGTGATCGCGATTCGTTGTGGATTGGCGCAATTAGTCCCAAATCCATAGAATAAAAAGCATTCCAGGGAGACGATTATGGCACGGGAGCGCCATACAGTTTCTCAGGCACCAAATGGTCTGACAAGAATCCGGACTGCTCGGAAGTTCTCAACTCACTTGGAGCGCTGAGCACTTATATTGATGAAGCTTACTATTTCTTTCTATTTAATGTCGCGTTCTTTTGCTACAGGTTGGGCACTGTGATCCAGCTCATTCCACGATCCTGGGTCGCTCCGGTGTCCAACGGAGGGTAGTTAGTCGAGCTGTATTTTGTCTTCCCCGTTCTCACACACTCCTCCCCTCATTCTCTGGGGTTGGGACCAACGATGCCCGTGTACCTTGTACCGTGTCTGGACTGCCTGAGTGTGTTAAAAGCTTGGAAGACTGTTGTTACGAAAGGGGAGAAGGTGACGAAGAAAGCAAGTAAATTTGTAGAATGTTCATTTGTTTCGGGAATACATCGCTGTTTTTATTTTTTTTCCGCACTCTCAATCCCCGGTCAGTGGTGTCGTTGAGGGTAATAGTACTGTAAAGGCTATCGTTGTTCTAGCTCGGTTTAAATTTGTCTTAGGCACTCTCATTAGAAGGCTCGTTGGTGAGGCCTGAGTTATGAATGGATTGTGGTAGTGGTGAGAGGCAAGCCCATGTTACGCTTTTTCACCCACGATTCAACGTCAGCGTCAAACAACCTCATTACGTCCAAACATAGCAAGCCCCGTCATTCTTGTTGGAGTGCTTACGGACTTGCATGCGCCTGCGTACCGCTCGGTAGTCTGACGATTCCGAGGCATTTTGACTCGGGTACATTGTTACCCTCGAGCCTTTGCCGCCAAGCTTTTGCAGTGATGGTGAGCTTTAAGCTCCGCCGCTCAATTTGGTGTGTCATTCTCATGTGCATCACCTTCATTCCGTCCGCCTCCCGAAGTGTGTAGTTGAATGCATTGAAACCCCAACAGGTCAAAATGCCTCGGAGAACTGCCGTGCGAAGCATCGGCCCATTGACCACAGGTCTTCAAGGGGGGNAGAGCGTCAACAATGGTGTATGCCCATGTCAACGAACATTCTACAATTTGCTTTCTTCCTGTCTTCTTCACATTCACCCTTTCCTCCAATGCTTCAGCACACTTCGACGATCCAAACACAGGCTACAGGCAGCATTAGTCCGAGTCCAGAGAACGAAGGGGAAAGAGAGTGAGAATGAGGGAGACAAAACCCACCTTGACCAACCAAGAAACCTTGAATCCCTAACTCCATTAGACATCAGAGCGACCCGGATCTTGCAATGAGCAGAACTGTAGTTTAGTGGCATGGTTGGGTCGTGGCTGAATAGGTGTCGGCACAAATGGACGAATGACCGGTCATGGTCAGATCAAAGCCAGATTCAAATGGTAGCATAACTTATTCAATATCGATATGATAGGCGCCCGAGGGGTCATACGATCCTTCCACGTTCCCCAACTTCCCTTAGACCCAGAGGTGGTTTGACATATGCACATTGGCAGCTCCCCAATTAGCCTATATTGTGGAGCGAGTCTCCCCGAGATTACCAAGATGAGGGTGTCATTACATGGCTTTCTCTATCCCCTGCGAGTCTAGATCTGTGGGCCGCGCCACTGAAAGAGTTAAATTTAGTGTCATTCCCAAACATGGCCAGTCCCCATCATCTTGCCGTCCGTTATTCCACTGACAGCCAGCGCGGTGGTAAGGAATCCGCTATTTGGGTCTTCTCTGCGATCCTCTGACCATTTCAGGTACAAGGAGATGAAAGCTTGCTCATATGTGACACGTAATGACAAACAAAGATTTTAGGGTACATCTTTAGCTGACACCCCACAAATTTGCACTGGGCGCTTGAATGGTCTGATAAGCAACTCCGGACTCCTCGGAAGGTCGACTTGTAGCTGGAAAATGGGGAAAGTTGAAGGATCTTCTAAGTAGATCTGTAGAATGCTTATCGCTCAGGAATACACCTGTTGCTTTTTCTAATTTTTTTGCGCTGGTGTTAGGAAGACAGTGGTTGAGCTGCCCAACGATCACGGTCCATACCCGGTTGGCGCTATTAATCCCAAATCCAAAGAATGGAGAGAATTCTGAGGGTACGCTTATGGAATGGGACCATCCCGCAGTTTGCAGACACGTAAATGAACGCGGACTGCTCGGAAATCCTCGACTCCAAGTCGTACTATGCCTGAGCGCCGAGCACTAACCCTCGCTCAAGTACAAGCCTTCTAATGCCATCAGGGAAAAAAAGAAGCAACCCCTTTCCCAAAGCCGAATCTACCCCCTGAGGATCGAGATGGACCACGCTTTCGGTTGAGCATACTTCATCCCAAACCCAGATAACCAGGTAGGATGAGAGTCGCTGACTGACAAACCGAGCTAAAAAAAANGAAAANGACCTTACGGGACACCAGCGACCTAGAATTGAAAGTACAGAGAACAAGAAAGCTTACGGTATATTCCCGAAACAAGGAATATTCTGCAAATTTGCTTTCTTTCGTCTTCACGTATCTCCTTTCCCAGCGACGATCCAGACACGGTACAAGAGTAGTGTTAGTCCTAAGCCCAGATAACAAAGGGGAAAGAGAGTGAGAGCGAAGGAGAAAAAAGTAGCTCAACCGATCAACAGACTTCATATTCCTATCCTCCATTGGACACCAGAGCGATCTAAGATGGTGGATTGAGTTGAATCACGGTTCAGTGGTCAACCTGCAGCGGAACGCAGCATTAAATAGAAAAAAGGAAGCTAAATCAAAATAAATACCCACAAAAGTGAATGCAGTACTTGGCAAGGGGAAGACGAAGATGAAGTATATGGAAGGGTTTACGGTCACATTGAACGTGGCGGAATAGGGGCGGAGGAAGGAGGGCGAGACAGCCATCGCGACGACGAGGACCGGTGTCCCGGTGACAGCCGCTGGAAGGAAGCGAGACGACCAGAAGAGCCTCCTCTTCTTCCAATTTTCGAAAAAGTTTCTGGACAGGCGAAGGGAAACGAGAGCGAGAAGAAGAATTAATAGGCTGCAAGACGGTATTGAGTACATACCTGATAGACTTGAAACCATGCACACTCAATTTGATCAGTCAGCCATTGTGGCGTTGAAAAGTGTGAGACTAAAGGAAAGAACTGACTAGCATTCATTGAGATTCCTTCGAACCTCACCCTCTATGCCAAGGACAACACCAGCAAGGGAGAGTGTCACTTTCGTCGAGTCTGAGCCCCGGTCTAAGGTAGTAGCTCATCCGCTGAGAACGATTCCTTCGAGTCAATCAAGTAGGACATAAAGATGGTGTTAATGAGTGCCGACTTTCCGAATCTAGTTTGACCTGTAAAAACATGACGGGCATTATCATGCTCGTCTCTTTACTCGTATGGTCAGAAACAGGGTAAAGAACGCGTCTCCACGCCTTCGCTCGTCCACGCTTTACGTCCCAGGTCCAACCATCCCTCCCCTTTCTCCCGAGCACGTAACTCCCCACAACGTTCCAACCCATCATAGAAATGAGAAATCGTAAAGAAGAAAAGGGACTGGGAGTCTGGGACTCACCAACAGGGTTAACATTGAGCTGGAAGCCACGCTTCAAGATCTAGAGCCTGTGCTCAGTCTGTTGCGGCGTGATGGAGTCGAAACCGGCATCAGACGCGGCGCAGAATTTTGGTTGCTGTTAGCAGATTGTGTGGCCACGTTGGTTTATCATTGGCATTCGAATTACGCTCGGTTTTGAGGAGATGTGTAGTTGTTGGTAGGAGACCGAACGAACGCGGGGTCTGTCAGTAACCACCCTACAGCACCCATGAAATACACACACAGAGAATTCGGGAAGTTGTTGGTGAGGAAGGGGACGAGGCCGTCAAGGGGCAGGGGAGAAATGGGTAGTCCACGACTCGACAACGCGGTACAAACAAGAGTGGCGCATAATTCGGTTGAGCACGGGTGTTCGGTTCCTACCTGGCCAGTCACAGTGCAAATAGAAACCTTGAAACCCAGTCACAGAATCACGAATCGTAGCGGCGCAGCAGCGCCAGTCCCGACTCCTGGTGCAGTAAGGTTCACAACCAGCCAACCACATAAGAGCTTCTCGTCGTCGTATAGGTCTACGAACAGCTCCGGAAAATACAGTGGGTCGTAATAGAGCGGATATTCATCTGGGCAATGAGATTCATCGAAAGGTGGACAGTCTTCGACCACGGGAGACGCGCGACGGCTGCTTCGGAATGAGCATAGCGCTGGGATACGGATGATGTCATTAGGCACGAACTCCGGAGCCTGGCAAGACTGACGGTCCCACAAAGCCTATATATGGAGACAAAATCTCACAGTACGATTCATTTGACAGAGAGGATCTACGTTTCGTCGGAACAAAACCCTCTCCACACTTTGTGTGGAGCCGGGGATCATCGATCAGGCGCACGCGACTCCCACCACTCAGATAGACGCACCAGCCGGAGAACGATTCTCGCCTAAAGACCTGCGATACAGGAGAACATCGGAGAACATCTGTTCTCCCCCGGCTCCCGCCCTTGTTCGTCAAGTCAATACTTCAAATCTTTGAAAAGACAAGAACCCAGTTGAATGTGTTCTTCACTCTGCGACCGCTCTCCTCAACCAGCTCTCTCTCAGAGTAAGTTAGTGCAACCAAATGCATCTTATGTTTTTTTCCATTATCTCTGTTCAGAGGGTCTGCGCTTTGTTACTCTTCTATTTCGAGGAGATTGTATTGACTGGAAGCTTAGGTTTCTTGCTAGCCTTCAACGACAATTGATGCTCCCCAGGGCCAAATTGGCACCCTTTCTTGAAGGCGGCCTATCGGGACTACACGCTACCAGCTCCAGGATGGATTTTAGGCAACCAGTGTGCCCCTACCATCGTCAACCCCTCTGTACAGGCTCGGACTCACGGGCCTTGCAGGCACCCAAACCGCCGTGCAAGCCCCAGCTGAAGGTGCAACGCAAATCGACCAGCAGCTCCAAGAAGTGCTTGACAAAGTTGATGCAGGCTTTGGAGAGGGATGTTGCGAGGAGAGTGGGTTACCCGCTCTGGAGCCTGATCGGAGAATCCAGGTGTGTCGACGATGTTTAATCGCAGCTTGACACCACTCCCAACGGTAACTGCCATTGCCGACAACGCCACCTCGAGAGAAGCAAGAAATGGGGTTTGATAAGCTCAGCGCTCACAAGCAAATGCACCATCAGGGCCGATCTGGATCGCGGTAGTCCGCCTAACAGGTTTGTCCGCTGAGAGTTGTCAATTCAAGTCGATCAAATAGGACGTAAAGATGGTGTTGATGAGTGTCGACTTTCCGATCCCAGGATTGAAGCGGCGACGAACAAACGAACAAATGGCTTCTTTCGCTGCCCGAAATTTCTGTTTGGCTTGCAGAACAGATGAACATACAAGCACCCTTGAGTCCAATCTCCGTAGCAGGCTACGAGCAACGTAGCTCCATCCCCTCCGTTCTATGGTTGACCTCAGCTGGGCAGTGAGATTGGCTACTGCAAAGGCATTTAGATTATACTGGGGGTTGAAATATACAGGTGCATCAAGTACATATTCGAGTTCAAGTCGGTCGACCCACTGCCGGCTCATTGGTTCATTTGTAGCCACGGTTTACATACTTCCTCCATGTCGAAACTTCATGCGCCGTAACGTGTCGCCCAAACAATGCGAGAGTGAACCAGTCAAGCAATTCCTTATGTTTCACGGTCTCTTCTGGCGCATCGCTGACCTCCAGGGTCCTTCGGCCATACCTAAGCCAGAGCGCAGTCAGTATCTTGAGCCTGTATGAGGCCAGTTGTGGGCGGGTGACCAATGCCGGAGCCAGGAAAAGCGTCAAGTAATCCGTAGCCTTCTCGCCCAGACGTCCTATCTCACTTTTGAGAGTGTGTTCGAATCAAAAGCGACGAAGCTGTACGCACCATCTGAGATGAGGCGGGAGAGCAACTCGACGTGGCCCTCGAGGACAAGGGTTTCAGGACCGAAAGCCATGGAAGCTATGCGTAGCATGATTGTCTGGCGGACTGAAAGCATTTGTGAGCCAGCTGGTCCGATCCTAGAGCGCAATTGCTTACCTGTAGGATCTAGCGACATCAAAGACAGCAGTTCCACCACAGATGGTCTCAAGCGTTCAACTTGAAGTAGAGCCATGAACTTGGTTGCATGGGGAGTAATTCGCCTAAGCACCGAGCTAGTGGGTGCAGTCGACGGTTCGGCCTTCCCTTTTCCGACGCTCTCCAAGGCTAACGGGTACGAGGATGAGTCACAAACGGTGCAACTGAACTGAGATGGGCTCACGTTCAGGTCCTGATGACAAGGCCACGAGTAATTGGATTGCGGTAATGCGTGTTCCTCCAACATCGTCCTTGTCATCGAACGCCAAACTGATAATTTCAGGTATGGCAGATTCACTAAGCCGCAGCTTCGAATGGCCTATGGAACAGTGAAGCCGGTCAGGCGTATGTTGCACCATCAACATATCAGAATGCCTACAGTGTTTGGTATACAGTTTGAGAAGGAGTTCAATCGCAGTTGCGCGAGCCAATGATGATGCGTTTCGGAGCATCGGGGTCAAGGCATGCATGACAGTGGCGGCAGTACTGTCCGAGATTGCAACTACAGTGCCACAGTAAGAATCGGAGTCAGGTATGGTGAGCTGTGTAGAGCTACTTACGGTTCCCTGTGAGCCGCACGACGATAGCCTTTCCGGTATCAGTGAGTGTTGCCAGCATTGGGGGTATCGCGATTAAGACGTCACGGTTGAGCTTCGCTATTCCCATGATCAGCAAGAGAACTCGACAAGATACTTACACTGACTTTCTACGGCGGAGGCCGTGAAATTATCGAACAGGACCCTTGCCACGCTATCACCAAGATTTTCATCGCCTTCTAACAAAACGGTTCTCAGCAATTGGGAAATAGAAGGTGAAACGAGGTCCCTGAATTTGTCTATAAACAGCGCTGCGGTCAGGGCGCTGTAGAAAGATGGGAGGGGGTTTGAGAATGATACCATTTGAACCCTTTTTGGTCAGGCTGTCTACGGCGGACACTGCGTTTGCGCGGAACCTAGGATTCTTCAGATCCTTCAGTGAGTTCTCGATGATTTTTGACAAGGATGCTTTGATGGCGCCCCGGAACCGAAAGACTAAATAGACGAGTAAATATTCATGGCTAGGGCAGAGCGACGAACTTGACATACAATCCGGAGCCCTGTAAGCCGCCTTTAAGACTCGCAAAGCAGCAATTCGTACGTCGTCGGACTCATCTTTGATGACGATGTCTGCCAATCGAGAGATGATTTGCGAATCACCTGGAGGAAGGAGTCAAGTGAAGGACATGATCTTGAACGAAGCTACGCACTGCTCCGTCCCAAGAGGTTTTCGTATCTGGGCTGGGCCTCACCTTTATCTGAATTAGAATACGCAATGTCGATACAATGCTGAAGCTCACGTACCACGACCAGGGACACATCCTATCAGGCGACCAAATAGATTGACAGCGGCCAAACGGACATTGAATGGCGCATCGAGTTTCAGTGCTGATCTGATGGCTTTGGGGAGGGTGCTGTCAATTGGGTCGGGAAGTTTGACTATCCAAGCGATTAATACAACAGGCTCGATTTGGCAAAGAGTGGCTCACCGTTCTGAAACAAGGAATGTAATGCATTCTGAGATTCGAAAGTGGTGTCCCTCGGTTCCTCCTTTACTACTACCTCAATGAGTTTCGATAAAGCTTGGAACTCGACTACATTGAAGAACAGTGAGCATGCTGAAACGACCAATAATTCAATAGTTACACAAACCATTGCGACCGAGTAGTAAGATTATCTGGATCCATAGCTGATGGCGCTCTCGGAGGTCCTTCCCAGAACCTTTCAAGGCCAATTCAAGGCTGTTAGTAACGAGTCTCCAAGTCGGGGGTTTCGGTTGAATCTAACCTTCTTCTTGAGAGTTGGGCGGTGCTGTGATCATTGTCAGCACCGTCACAGCGCGGTCTGTATATTCCGAAGCTGAAAGGCAAGAACCCAAACATTTCCCTAGCTTTGCTGCGACTGATGCCCTCAATTTGGCTGTAAAGCAATTCATTAGAATGATATTGAAGGTCAAGGGAGCAACACTACCATCTTCGAGAAGCCGTTGTAATACTGCCATCGTCTCTGCCTGCACATTGGGGTCAACGTCCTTGATCGAAGCATCGAATAGTTTGAAGATTTCAGGAAACTCAGCTACGTGAAGGTAAGATGGTGTGTAGATGAGCTCTGCTACATGTCTCCTCACCGTCTTTGACTTGAGTACCGGCTAACCTGATCCACGATCGGCGTACTTTCCAGCTGCCGTTCACGATGCCGGCATGGAAGTGGTCCTTTACCATGGTTTCGACATAGGCACGATATCGTTCTTTTGGTGATCCGTCCCGATCACTGTCCTCGATTTCCAAGAGGTTCGAAAAGGTATTGACGGCTTCGGAACGACAGTCATCATCGGCATCCAGTAATGCACGAGTGGAGAGCTTCTTGAGAACCTCGTCCGAAAGGTCAACTATTGTCATCATAAGCAGAATTCGAATAATGGAGCAGTTGGGTGCTTACCCCCCTTCAAAACCCCAACGGAGGAAAGCAGTTGCGTATAGCTAAAGCGAACTCTCCAATCTGAGTTTTCGCTAAAGTCGTCAAAGTAGTTGATAGTGTCATTGATTAGCTCTCTGGGGACGGCTGGTGGGCCAAATCAATCGGGTTAGTACTTGGGGGTATAGGGGCAAGAAGGACATGTAATGTACTTACGCTGTTTCACGAGTAGAATCAAAGATTTGAGGCACGCGTATTGAACGTCTGTGTCAGAATCGTGCTGCGCTATTTGGAAGAGGATGTTGTATGCGTCTTGAAAATCGAGCGGGACTGGAGAGATTATATCAATATCTGCGGAAGAACTGAAAGAAGGTCTTTACAGTGTGCGGCGATAGTTGCGAGGATATCAACCCAGGTGCTTTGATCGACCCATCCGACTTTGAAGAGTAGCCGACGCAGCGGCAGCTTGAGCGTCGATCGAGACATGTAATCCATCGCACCTGTTCGGGAAGATTAGCACTCAGTCGAGTTGAATGAAGGGCCCACCGACCATCGAACTCGGTCTTGTCCTGAGACGGAGATTCTTGTGTGTTTGAATCTGTCTCAAGTGGCTTTGGAAGGGGTTCTGCTTCGATTCCATCCCTAACAGCTTTGGCTACACCTCTCAGAATCTTGTCGACGCTTTCCTTTAGGCCCTCTGAAATGGGAAAGGTTATACAATTTTCATCGGCAAGGGAGGCAACGCACGTCTTTTCGAAAGAGCCACCAACAGTTTAATCCATTTCATCGTGGGGGGCCAGTCGCTTCGAGAGCTGTAAAGGGATACCATGAGATTCTGCGGCAAGGCACTTTCGAGTGCCTTAATATACTCGGGATCTTGAATGTCGAGCAAGTCAGAGTGGGGTCTCAAAAAAAGAGATGACCTTGCACCTACCGTTTTCATGTTCCCCCAGCATTAAGAAGTCTTGATGGGCACTTTTCCACATCTCAGAGTCGCTGTCGACTTTGATGTAAAGTTCGAGAAGGATAGGAACGACCTCTGGAAACGACACTAAGCGCGAGTATTAACCAAGGACGGGTATCGGGGTATACAGAGAAAACCGTACCATGGTTCACCATGTTGCTTAAGAAATAAACCCATTGAGAGCGTATAGTGGTATTCCCTTCCCCAATGACTATATCCTTCACCGATAATATAGTCGACTTCACCACCTCTAACATCTCGGCTGCAAAAGAGGTTCAGGCAAGTTCATTTGGTCATCAAAAGAGCTCACGCACGGCTCAAATTACGATCTTTACAGATGGTTGAAATCAGCCTGAGAGAAGAGCGTCGAATAACGTCGTCTTCGTCCGTACCGGCCCATTCAACCAGCTTTTTGACGAGTTTTTNCGTTTGTGAGGTCGACTAAAATGTTGCGTGTCATTGATCAAAACTCCGGAAACAATGCATTGGGAAGACTTCACTTACGTTGGTCTATGAAAGTCTCCGACACCAGTACAGCACTATGGCGGACCCACCAACTGGGCCGCACTGCGGCAGCTTCCAGCCAAGTTAGTGCATCAACCTTCAGCATGCTACTGACGCGACCTGTGATGAAGGGTATTAATTGCAATCCAATGTGCCGCTTATTCCGAAGCTCACCATCCCTGCTAAGATTCTTGAGAAGGGCCTTGGCTTTCTCACGAATCAAGCTATCATCGTCATGAATCGCAGCCCTGACGATCTTTTCAAATACAACAGGGAATACATCGGCAACCAGGTCGCTGGTGTAGTACCACGCAAAAGCGTACGGCGGCTTTTCCGAGGCATCTTTCGTTCCGTCGTCTTTGAGAAGTTCTGAGAGGTCGTTCACGATATGGTAACGCTTCCCAGACTCGGGGCTGTCCAATCCTGTACTGAGGGTCTTTGGTATGGCGCACTTGATCTCTGTTAGAAATTCTGCGAAAGATATCAATGTCAGACTGAAAGAGTATACGACGCCTGGATTCAATTACCTCTTGCACATACATCTTTTGCCAAGTGCAGCGCAGGCTGACGAACATCCGTCGAGTCAGCATTCAGGGCAACCTCAACCAAGCCAGGAATAAATTGGCCGACAAGGGAGTAGAATGGACTTGAGGAATCTAAAAAAGGGGGCGAGAGTGAGCTTGGTAATAGGGACTTCCCATCAAGACACGTACCGTCCCAAATGGTTCTTACAAACGCAACAGTACGCAAACGCTGCTGCGGTTCATGATTGAACCCCGACTCGACGCTAGCAAGGAGAGCAGTGGTCACTGGCAGCATCTTCTCCGCTGAGGACTTCACCAAAGTCGCTAGTATTTGCAGCCCATCTTCTCTGGCATCTTCGTCTTCGTATACGGTCATATTCGAGATGATTTTAATCGAGCCAGTGTCGAACATGTTGGCTGAAAACCATGTTAGATGGAAGATCCTGACATGTAAACATTGCACAAATCATACGTTGCAGGTCTGGAACACGTTTGAGCATCTTGATGGTATAGATCCGCAGCGCATGATGAGGAAGAGTTAACGTTGAGACAAGGGTATCCAATATCCCAAGACGAGGGGTAGCAGAGCTAATTTCAATCCCCGGCATCTCGTTCAAGGCTACAGCCGCCACGTCCTCCAGTTCAGCCACTGTGTCGATGAGATCAATCCATTAGCTTTTCTGTGACATAGACGGCAATAAACACGCACTCATAGCCGCATAGAGTTGGGTCAAAAACTCCCGTGCCGACGTGTTGACGACAGTGCGTTCCTCGTTTTGTATACTCCCTGCCCATTCGCTTGTACGCCCCGTTTCTGACGCAATACAGCCAGCTGGGCTCCATTGTGAGCCAAATTGTACACCAAAAATAAGTAAGAGCGACTTACCCTTTGCCAGGCATAGACTCAGAATAAAGGCGCTGGTAGTCTTTACATTCTTCTCTCTTTGCTGGACGCCACGACATGCGGCCAACATAAAGTGCAGCCTGTGGCTGGACGGGATACTTTGGGAAGCTAACTCCCTCCAAGGGCTGTCGGACATCTCATCGGAACAAAAGTCGACGTTGCGACGTGTAGGATCTATACTTTTCCAATACGTTTCTGGAAGTCGTCCAAAAAGGTACAGTATTTGTGTCCTGAGGCCGAATGCTAGTGGGCGAAGAGATTCGGGAAGGTTGTTCCAACGATGAAGGGGATAACCAGGTTCGAGTGAAGCTCTCAAGGCGGAAAGTAGATCTTGGTAGTTCCGGAGTATGTCTTCGACAGAGGTGTCCCTCGGAGTAGATGAAAGTTTCTCTTCGAGATGGTTCACGAGTTGGTAAAAGGCGAGTAAATAACTGGCGAGAATCTCGTTGTTCTCGGTCACATTATCGGCCTTCTTCGACGAACGTTGTTTGAAGTGCTCTAAAAGGTAATAAGGAGCGCTATTCCGACACAAGTAATTGATCCACTTTATTGGGAAGGATGGCAGAGCGATTTCCTTCACGGCTTCGTCGACGTAGCGCGGCCTTGGAGACTTGATCAGCTTGGTATAGAGAATCTTCGCTAAGCATTCGTTGATATCCGTTGTGAGTTGCCATCGGGAATCGGATCGCCGCTTCCAGGCAAAGAGGTATGTAAACATCTTGCCGAGCCATCGAAGGATATCCGAGAGAGGTGTATTGAAAGGCAGTGAGGATGGAATGAGCCAGGGAAGCATGCCTCCGGCCAGATAGATGGCACATGCGGATATGCAATAGGCCAAAAGGGCATGTCCTAGCGTCCGATCGTCAGTGATGGCCTGAATGATCAACCCAGCCAGGAACAGAAAGGAAGCAATCATTTGCTGAATGAGCAACGGAATGAAGTGCCACAACTCCGCCCGCTCGGTCGTTCTATACCAGTGGCACGCGTCCGCAGCTTCACGTCTCGCGGTGGGAGGCACGAGATTCGTCAGCCAGGCTTTGGCCAGGACCCCCGTAATGATGCTGAAGAGGATCATGTACAGGCTTAGAAGCCATAGAACATGGATCCACTTCTGTGAGACTGGGATCTGAACCGTTTCCGAGTCGACGATCGACATCCTTCGTAGAGGGTCCCGTAGAGTGTCCCGTATCTCACTCAGCAGATTCCGCTCTGAGTTCTTCGGAAGGTCGCGACGTGCATCAATGATGCACGATGAGACGACCGCGGCGAACAGACCAGCCTGTAGTGAGCGCTGTGAGACGGTCAGAGAAACGGGAGAGGATACTATGCTTACGAAGACCAGGACGGAGTCCAACCCTGCTTGCCATCGCTCTACCCTTGATTTTGCTTCGCGTTCAGCGTCTTCGAGATACAGGTACCATATCCTAGCTTCTGATCTGAACTCGAGAGCGTTCACACCCCGTCCCCCTCCTCCTCCTCCGTGGCTCCCATCACGTCGTGCTTCTCCATCTTTCACCGTGGACGTAGGAGATCCCTGATCGTGTTTGGGGAGATGCTACTAGTCCTTGAGGTTGTCTTCCCTTTTTCTGCGTCGTCGCCATCGATTGCGTAGTCCCGAGTCTATCATAGTCTTCAGTAGCGAATCTGACATGTGGACCGTGTAGAAACTCATCACCTCGATATCGAATTTTTCCATTCTCTGAAAGTGCGCCCGGGTTCGAAGAAACGAATAGGCAAATAACAGACATGGACCCACTTTTATCAAATAGTAGCCTACTTGATAAGAACGCAACGGGTCATACGATCCTTCCACGGGGACCTTACCCCGGTGAGACGGGTTTGGCTTGTGGACGTTAGACGTTTGCAGCTCCGAGCGTCGATTAGGCTATATTGAAGAGCAGAAAACGGTTCGATCTCATCTCGATGTGGGGTCTTGGCTGACCAGGTGCCGGTACAAGAATGAATGGCTTGGTCATGGCCAAATGGAAGCCCGATTCAACTGTTGCCATAGCATATTTGATAAGATAGGCGCCTAAGGAGGTCATACGATCCTTCTATGTTCCCCAAATTCGCCTAGGCCCAGAGGTGACAGATGCATATTGGCAGCTCCCCAATTAGCTTATTTTGCGGAGCGAGTCATTTCGAGTCGTTTCGAGACTATCAAGACGAGGGTGCCGCCGCTGGGTTGTCATCATCACGGACGATCCTGTGGTCCGTGTTACAGAAAGAGTAGAATCGCGCTCAAACATGGCGAATCTCATCTTTCCGCCGCTAAGCCAGCGCGCGGCGGGAAGAAATTGCTGTGTGGGTCTTCTCTGCGTTGACGTCCTGACCACTTTGGGTACAAGGCGATGCTAACGTGGTCATACATAATGATAAGCAAATTTTTTTAAGGTACATCAGCGGACATCGCACAAATTTGCACTCGGCGCTTGAGTGGTCTGACAAGAACCCCGGACTACTCGGGAGGTTGACTTGTAACTGTGCGTGGAAGTCGAACAAATATCAAGCAGATCTATGGAACGTCTCTTGCTCAGGAGTATACCGGCCGTTTTTACTACTTTTTTGAGAAGGTATTACAAGGACGGTGGCCAAGGCGCTACCCAGTGATCGCGGTTCGGGCTCAGTTAGCGCTGTAACCTGCTGTTCCCAAATCCAGAGAACAAAGAGAGATCTGGTGGAATGCTTGTGGCATGAGAGCATCGCGCAGTTTCTCAGGCACCTAAATGATGTCCAGTTCGGCCTTCAAAACCACGACGAGTGAGCACTGAGAAGAACACTCCAGGAACGGCTCTTTTGCGGTGTAAAGCGACCTTTAGAAATAAGGTCGTCAACGACTCGGCTCAAAGCGACGACGAACAAACGCCTTGCGCCGGCCGAAATTTGGGTTTAGCTCGTGGCGCTCCCCCAGGCCTCAGCACTGAGCAGCCAGCTCCACCCTTTTCTTGGTCACTCACGCACATATACCGGTGATTTACTGCCTGTAGAGCCGTTTATGACGAATGGTCCGTTAGTATTGAGCAGACGTTGGCGCCAGGCTAGGATTCTATCAAGAATCTGGTCGTAACGCGCCTGGAGGTTCAAGTTCAGTTCGTGTTTCAGGGACTATGAGTGGAATTGGAAGATCAATAATACAGAAATGGCTGGCCATACATGATTATATATCTAGTGCAACTTGAATACGATCAGGCGCCCTGACCCCTGATGCCGTTGGCAGACTGCCGCAAGTAACCCTCACATCGCTCCTTCCATATATCAGCCTCGTGCCGTATCACATGCCGCCCAAACAATGCAAGAGTAAACCACTCAAGCAGCGTCTGACGTGTATTACCTCTGTCGTCTTTACGTTCCCCGGTCGTAATCGGTGCATCATCATTCGTCAGAAGACTCAGAAAATGTCGAGCACTGGCGTATCGGCACCAGAGCGCAGTCAGGATCTCGAGCTTGTATGGGGCGAGTTCCGGGCGGGTGAGCAATGGTGGCGCTAGGAAAAGCATCAAGTAATCTGTAGCCATCCCATGCAAGCGTCCTATCTTACATTTTAACCAACGTGCGGTTATGCCAACGATGAGACTGTACGCACCGTCCGAGATCAGGCGACTCAGCAGCTCGACGTGAGCCACAAGAGCAGGGTGGTCAGGATCAAGAGCTACCAAGGCTATGCGTAGAGTTATTGTTTGGCGTGCTGAAAGTGTTCTCTGTTACCCGAGAGCGCTGGTTATGGGAAGCGCGATAACTTACCCGTTGGATCCAGTGACATCAGGGAGAGTAGTTGTACCACACACGGTCTCAATCGATCAACGTGAAGCAGCGCCATAAACTTCGTCGCCAAGGGTGTAATTTGTTCGAGCACTGAAGTTTTAGCTGTGGTGCATGATCCCGGGGCCCCTTGTCTTCCAACGCTCTTCAAGGCTGGGAAGGAATGAGCGCTCTGTACGATAATAGGCCGCTATATACTCACATGTAGGACCTGACGACAAGGCCACGAGAAGCTTGATTGCGGTGATGCGTATTTCTCCAACGTCGTCCTTTTCATCAAGTGCTAAATCGATAATTTCAAGTATGGCGGGTTCGAAGATCTCTGGGTTCGGATGGCCTGCAAAACGGCTAAAGTCGGGCTGAATTATCACAATCTGATATCGCTTACCGTGCGTTGTATACAGTTTCAGGAGCAGTTCGATAGCAGCCGCGCGAGTGAATAATGACGTGCTTCGAAGCATTGGGGTCAATGTATGAACGACGATAGTAGCGGTATCTTCTACAGCCGGAACTGTGTTTGCACGATAAATGTCGAAACCAAGAGCATATCAAGCAGTGTGAATACACTTACGACTCTCTATGAGTCGCTGCACCACAGCCTTTCCGGCAACTGTGATTGTTGCTGTTGACGGAGAAATTGCAATTGCGAAGGCCACGAAATTATCGAAGAGTGTCTTTCCTGTACTGTTCTGGAATCCTTGGCCGCCATCTATCAAAACAGCTCTCAGCATTCGAGAAATGGAGGGGGAAGCAATGTCCCCAAACCGAACTATAAACCATTTACAGTTAGCACACGATCAAGGAGAGGTTGCAGACAATACCCAAGCTGTCCAAAGCCGACTTGGCGTTTGAATGATGCTTTTTGTTCCCCTGTTCTTTCAAGAGCGTCTCGATAATCTTACAGAAGGCGACTTTGTTGGCGTCCCGAAATCGAATGACTGCAAAAGCCGATTCATGATCAATAGCGAGAACCGAAGGTGCGTGAGGTGACATACGAGGACAAGCCAGCTTCAGAACCTGTAGGGCAGCAATTCGCATATCACCATCACCATCTTTGATCACAATGTCCGCCAATCGGGACATGATTTGTGAATCACCTGCAGGAAGAGTTAAGCAAAGAAAGCCAATCTGTGATGATCTACGCACTGTTACGTCCCAGAAAGAAGGCTTCGTATCTGGACTGGCTTTCACCTTCAATCGAGTTTGAACCTCACGTCATGACAAACAGCTTAATTCACTCACCATAGTCAGGGGCACATCCGATAATCTTTCCAAACAGGTTTATGGCGGCCAAACGGACAATGGGCCCCGCATTGAGTTTCAGTGCTGATTCTATGACTTTGGGTAGGACATCGTCGATCGGGTCGCGCAGTTCCTCTACCCGGCAATCAATCCCCTACCAGCGTCGCTTTGAGAAAGACAGGCTCACCGTTCTGAAACAAGGAACAAAACGTATCCTGGGACTCGAAGGCGGCGTCGCTTGTTTTCTCCTTAATCACCTTTTCAATGAGTTTTGGCAAGGCTTGGAATTCAACTAAAAGCAGTGAGTAAGCTCCCAGCTGCCAGCAATATAATATACGAACCATTTCGACTGAGTAGCAAAACCATCTGAACCCATAGTTGATGTCGTTCTTCTGAACCTTTAAAGGACTGCTTTAATGGTGTATCACTACGGAGGAACTTGATCCGAACCTTTAGTTTTTTCAGGTTTAGGTGGTGCTGTGACCATGATCAGCACAGTCACAGCACGGTCTGTATGCTCCGGTGCTCTAAGTGAGGAAACGAATGCTTCTCCTAGTCCTTTTGCTAGCGGTTCCCTGAACTCGGCTACAAGGCACTTGGATCAATTCGGAGATATCGAATAATAAGCAGCATATTACCCTCAATGAGAAGCTGTTGTAAAGCACCCATCCCCTCAGACTGCACAATGGAGCTGCTGTCCTCGACTGCGGCATTGAAAATCTTGGTGAGCTTAGTAGCTACATGTGAGAGTCAGATAGTGTGCGAATGGGCTTTAACACGTTTGAATTGTCTTACTGTCTCTGATTTGGGTGGCCAACTTGACCCACAATCGGCGTACCCTCTCTGTTTTGTCTTCAGCCCCGGCGCCGAAACAGTGCTCTTTCACCATGGGGTCTACAAACTGATGACGTTTGTCACGATATGAACGGTCCCGTCCACCATCGTCTAGTTCTGTTAGACTTGAAAAGGTTTTGACGGCTTCAAAGCGATAGTCGTCATCGGAATCGGATAATGCCGTATTAGAGAGCTTATTGAGAACTTGCTCCAACATTTCTACTATAGCCATCCTCAGCTGCAATTTGAGCACCAAAAATTGGTGAATCTTACAGTTTTCTGAATAGTGCAACTTGAATGCTGAGAGCAACCGCATGTGGCTGATCCGAACTCTTTGATTCGCGCTCTTGACAAAGTCATCAAAGTGGTCAACAGTGTCACGGACGAGCGTTCGGGTGAGATCTGGAGATACACGCAGTAGGATGTGCTCCGAGAGTTGACTTAGACGTTGGAGGCACTCGGATTGAACGCCAGGGTCAGGGTCGTGCATTGCCATCTGGAAAAGGATGTTCGGCACATCTTTGAACCTAAATGGGTCTAAGGCAGCAATTTTCATATTAGCATCTGTGCGAGAGAAGGAGGCACAATGCGTACAAAATGCACTAATTGTTGCGAGGATATTGACCCAAGTCCTGCGGTCATCCGGCCCAATTTTGTAGAGTCGTCGACGCAGAGGCAGCGTGAGCGTTGATTTAGGCATGTAATCCAGAGCACCTGTTGTAAAAATTCACTCAGTCCACGGCTTCTCAGGCGGAGTTGACTACTCGCTCTCATCGACCTCGTCTTGAACCCTAAGTGAGGAGTCTTCGATCTCGTCCCTCAGATCCTTTGCAATACATTCGAGATTTTTTTTCGACTCTTTCGCTCAATGTTGCTGGGAGAGGACGAGTCAGACAGTTTCTCAATGACCGGGGAAGCAATGCACCTCGTCGAGAAAGAAGCACCAGTAGCTTAATCCATTTCGTCGTAGTGGACCAGTGCTCACGAGAACCATGAAAGGATACATCGAGATCTTGAGGTAAAGCACTTTCAAATGCTTTGATATACTCAGGATCTTGGTGCCAGGCGAGTCAAAATGAGATCTCGAAGCAATAGATGTTGCCGTACGCACCATTTTCTATTAGTAACAAATTCCGATGGGCCATTTTCAACAGGTTGGTGTCACTTTCCGTTTTAACGTAAAGTTTAGCAAAGATCGGAACAATTTCTGGGAACTTGAAAGGCACTGAGGGCAAACTTTAGAGAAGGTGGTGCAGAAGGTACGTCAGGAAAGAGCCGTACCACGCTTTTCCATGTCGTCCAAGAATTGAACCCATAGGACGCGTACGTTGGGGTCGCCTTCGTTGAGGACTTTATCCTGGACCGATAGGATGGCCGACTTCACTACCTCCAACATCTCCGCTGCAAAAGATCATTCAGGGTCGTTCGAGTGTTCAGTCTAGTTCACGCACAGGTCACATTCTGCTCTTTGCAGATAGCTGAAATCAATCTGACGGATGAGCGTCGAACATCGTTGTGTTCATCCGCACCCGCCCATTCGATGATTATTTTGAAGAGGTCCATGTGTGTGAGGTCAACTAATGATTCGCCATTTTCAGGCATCAGACAATGAAATACTGAGCTCTACTTACGTTGGCCTATGAAATTTTCCAACACAAGCAAAACCCTAATACGGCGTCCACTGGGCCCCGTTGCAGCTTCCAGCCAAGATAGCGCATCGACTCTAAGCGAGCCATTGACATGATCTGCAATAAGAGGTCATGAATCTGATGTAGTGGCTGATCAACGTGTCGTCCGAGCAAAAACTTACAATTCCTACTCAGTTCCTTGAGAAGGCAAAAAGCCTGCCCACGAACCAAGTTGCTGTCGTCATGAATGGCGACCGCAACAATCGTCTTGAACACAACAGGGAATATGTCTCGAACCAAATCAATGTTATCCTCCCATGCAAAAGCGTAATGTGGTCTTTTCGAGGCGACATTTGACCTGTCATCTTTGAGGTGTTGTAATAGGTCAGTCAGAACACGGTGACGTTTCTTGGATTCCAAGTGATTCAATCCATTGTTGAGGGCCGGAGGAACGGCGCCCCTTATAAGTGGTGCAAATGACCCTTCAAAAATGTAGACGTTAGACGAGACACAAGTAGCTGAGGAAAATTTACCTTCTAGTTCCCACATATCCTTTGCTAGGCGCAGAGCGGGCTGGCGAATGTCCGTTGAGTCCGCATTCAGGGCAACCTCGACCAAGGCGGGGATGACTTCGTCGAGAAGGGGGTAGAACAAGCTGTCGCGATCTGGAAAGGGTGTGCGTGAGTTCGCTAACAGTCCACTCCTCCCGCTGTTAGTCCCGCATAGACACGTACCGATACAGATAGCCCTGACAAACGCGACTGTGCGCATACGCTCCTGTGTCTTATGACTCTTGAATCCAGATTCAACGCTGGCGCGCAGAGCATCTGTCACCGTACCCAACCTCTCCTGTGAGGACGCTGCCAAATTGGTCAGCACCTGTAGCCCGTCCTCCTTGGTCTTGTCTGCTTTGAATACGGTCATATCGGAGATTGTCTCAATCGAGCTGAGATCGAATAAGTCGGCTGGAGCTGTGTCAGTTGTATCGTGTCATGAAATTATTCGATTAGTCTCACGTTTCAAGTCTGGAACCTGGCTGAGCATTTTGAGGGGGTCTATCGGTAATTTTGCACGGTCCAAGGCTGCGGATACAAGGGTCTCCAATATTCCCTGACTCGGGGATGGGTGAGCAGCACCGTTCTCAGGCCCGGGCGGTAGGGAGAATATATTGTCCAAGGCCTCCGTCGCCATGTCCTGGAGTTCAGTTGCTACCCGGAAAACTCAATCAGTTGGCAGCTCTATGAAATGCACGGGAAACAGGCACGCACTCGTAGACGTATAGAGCTGATGCAATAACTTCAGTGCCAGCGCTTCAACAGAATCCCGTTCCGTCTTTGTTATATTCCCTGCCCATTCGCTGGTACGCCCAGCTGCTGAAGCTGTGCAGCCAGCTATGACTCGATGTCAACAAATTATAACCGACCAATACAGAATAAAAANCTCACCTTTTGCGAGGCACAGGCTCAGGATATAGAGGTTCGTGGTCTTCACACTCGTCTTCCCTTGCACAAGGCCACGACAAGCGGCTAACATGAAGTGCAGTCTGTGAGTGGACTGGATGTTCTGGAGAGCCAACTCCCAAAGGCGATCGTGCATCTCGTTGGGTTGGAACCCGAGCTCAGGAACGGAATACTCTTCTGGAAGTGCTTCCAAAAGGCATACAATTTGCGTCCTGAGACTAAATGATAGTTGGCGAGGAGATTCGGGCAAAGCATTCCAGCGATGAAGGGGGTACCCAGATTTAAGTGAGGTTTGCAAAGCATCCAGCAGATCCCGGTAGTTCCCAAGATCGCAATCGATGCCTTCTGGGATAGCGACGATTTTCTCTTGGAGGGCGCTGACGAACCGGAGAAAGGTGAGCAGATAGTTACAAAGGATCTCGTTGTGACGAGCCGCATCGCTGGTCCTTGTCGATGCGCATATCTTGAAGCGTTCCAGCAAATGGGATGGGCTGTCAGTCCGACAAAAATGGCGAATCCATTTCCGGGCGAAAGTTGGATGAGCAATCTCTGTTGCGGCTTCGTCGACGTGTGTTGGTTTCGAGGATTGAATCAGCTTAGTGTGGAGAATCTCAGCTAGTCCTTCGTTGAGATGCACTGTGGGGTCGGACTTTGATGGCCGCGTCCTGGTAAATAGAGCCTTCAGCCTCTGGCCGAGCCTTGGTACAGCTATCAACATCTTGCCGAGCCGAGGGAAGACCTCCGTAAGTGGGGTATAGAAAGGTGAGGAGGGGAAGAACAAAGGAAGACCGGTCATGATCATATAAATAGCACATCCAAATATGCAGAAGGCCAGAAGGACATGCCCGAGGGTCTGATCGTCGGTTCTACTCTGGACGATCAACCCACCCACAAAGAGAAAGGCAGCCACCTGAACAAGAGACGGTACCAGGGTGATGACTCCCTCCAGATTCCACGAGTCCGCTTCCTTGTCCAACTTGTATCGATCGTAAGCATCCTTAGCTTCGCGTCCCGAGTTGACAGGCACGAATTTTGCCAGCCAGGCCTTGGCCAGAACACCCATAACGGCACTGAATAAGGTGATAACAAGGCTTATAAGCCACAAGCCGACAATCCATTTCTGTGAAGCTGGGATGTGAACTTCGTCGATGATCGACTTTTGTTGTGTAGTGTTGACTATTTTGCTCAGTAGAATCTGCTCCGAATCCTCTTGCAGGTCCTGACGGGCGTCGATAAGGAAGGATGAAACTATTGCGCCGAACAAACCAGCCTGTAGCAAGTGCTGTTAGATCATGGCCACTCACGCCGACTAAGGATGCCATGCTCACAAAGATTAGAAGGGAATCCAAGCTCGTTTTCCACAACTCCACATTCTCTTTTGCCTCGCGCTCGGCGTCTTCGAGATAAAGGTGCCATATCCTAGCGTCCGACCTAAATTCAAGACCGCTTTTCGTCTTCTGCTCTCCTCCTCCGTTGCCCCCTCCATGATCGTGACCCCCATGGGCTCCTCTACCACCCCGATCGTCCAGTCGTCGATTCAAATATGGGTTTACATCGATGACACTGTGCTGAGTCTGACATCGTCTTCAGTGGCGAATTTACGTATACAGAACATAGAGAAACTCACCGCTGTGGAATTGGTTCCTAACATTTTCCGAAAGTGCGCTCAGGGGTAGACAAAAACGGGCGGATGGCAGACAGGCTAACGTGCTCCTGCTGTCATTAAATAGTAGCATGCCCAGCAGGAAAGGCGCCCAAGGCGTCATCCATGTTCACGAGATATCGCTTTGACGTACAGACGTTGGCACCTCCTCAATTAGTCCATATTGCAGAGCAGGAATCAGTTACTTCGATATTATCTCGATGTGGGGTCGCGGTTCATATGAGTGTCGTTGATAGGTCGTGGTCAAAGGCAGAATGGTACTTCTTTTTCCCCACGATTCTACCGTCCGCGCCTCTGAGCATGAGTGCTATCACGGCCAAACATGGCAAGTCTCCATCATTCCACCCTGTCATTCCACCGACAGCTAGCGCGCTACAAGAGTCTTTAACCACTTTGAGTATGTATCAGGCGATAATGTGCTCACACGTAATGATAGGCAAAAACTCAAGGTACATCTCTAGCAGACATCGTACAAATTTGCACTCGGCGCTTGGGCGGTCTGACAAGCAATGCCAGGCCGCTCGCAAGGTCGATCTGTAACTGTAAAATGGAGGCAGGTTGAAGAATAATCCAAGAGAATCCGTATATCTATTGATCAGGAACACGAATTTATTTTTTTTTTGAAATGGTGTTAGAAGGAGAGCGATCAAGCGTTACCCAGTGACCACGGTTTGTCCTGGATTGGCGCCGTTGGTCCCAAATCCAGGGTACGAAGAGGATTCCAGGGGAATTATTATGGCACGGGAGCATTGCGCAGTTTTTCAGGCACCTAAATGGTCTGACGAGAGCCTGGACTGCTCGGAAGTCCTCGACTCGTTTTGAGCGCTGAGCACTCATAGTGATGTAGCTTACTTCTTTTTCTTTAATGTTGCGTTTTTTGCTACACATTGGATACTGAACTGTGATTCAGCTCATTACATGATCCCGGGTCGCTCTGGTGTCTAATGGAGGGTCTGAGGGGTTTAAGCTCTCTCCGTAGGTTAAGCTGGGTTTGTCCAAACGTCATTCTGGCTGGAGTCCTTATCGGAGTGCATGCGTCTGCGGTACCGCTTGGTAGTCTAACCATCTTAGGAGGAAAAGTGTCAAACACAACGGCGTATTCCCGCGTCAACGAATATTCTGCAATTTTCTCTCACTCTGTCTTTTTCGCATTCACCCTTTCCTCCGACGCTTCAGCACACTTTGAAGATCCAAACAAAGGGCACAGGCAGCATTAGCCCGAGTCCAGAGAACGAAGGGGAATGAGAGTGAGAACGAGGGAGACAAAACCCAGCCCGACTGACCAAGAGGCCTCAAATACTATTGGATACTAGAGCGACCCGGATCGTCGAATGAGCGGAACCCCAGTTCAGTGGCATGGTTGGGTCGTGGCTGAGCAGGTGCCGGCATAAATGAATGAATGACCGGTCATGTTTAGATGAAAGCCAGATTCAAACGGTGGCATAACTTATTCGATATCTCGGATATGATAGGCGCCCAAGGGGTCATACGATCCTTCCATGTTCCCCAAATTCCCTTAGACCCAGAGGTGGTTTTGACGTATGTGCATTGGTAGCTCCCCAATTAGCCTATATTGTGGAGCGAGTCGCTGCGAGATTACCAAGATGAGGGGGTGTGTGCGTGTGTGTAAGTTTCGGCTTTCTCTCCCCTCCGAGTCTAGATCTGTAGGCCGCGCCACTGAAAGTGTTATATTTAGTGTCATTCCCAAACATGGCCAGTCCCCATCGTTTTGGTGTCCGTCATTTCACCGACAGCCAGCGCGCTGGTAAGAAATCCGCGATTTGGGTCTTCTCCGCGATCCTCTGACCATTTCAAGTACAAGGAGATGATAGCTTCCTCACACGTAATGACAAACAAAGATTTAGGGTACATCTTCAGCGGACACCCCACAAATTTGCACTGGGCGCTTGAATGGTCTGATAAGCAACTCCGGACTCCTCGGAAGGTCGACTTGTAGCTGGAAAGTGAGGAAGTTGAAGGATCTTCTAAGTAGATCTGTAGAATGCTTATCGCTCAGGAATATACCTGTTGTTTTTACTAATTTTTTGCGCTGGTGTTAGGAGGACAGTGGTTGAGCTACCCAACGATCATGGTCCATACTCGGTTGGCGCTATTAGTCCCAAATTCAAAGAACGGAGAGAATTCTGAGGGTACGCTTATGGAATGGGATCATCGCGCAGTTTGGAGACACGTAAATGGTCTGACGAGAACGCGGACTGCTCGGAAGTCCTCGACTTCAAGTCGTACTATGCCTGAGCGCCGAGCACTAACCCCTCACTCAAGTACAAACAAGCCTTCTAATGCCATCGGGGAAAGAAAAGAAAAAAGAAGCAACCCCTTTCCCAAAGCCGGATCAACCCCTTAAGGATCGAGATGGACCACAGTTTCGGTTGAGCATACTTCATCCTAAAGCCAGAGAACCGGGGAGGATGAGAGTCGCTGACTGACAAACCGAGCTAAAAAAAGCGGAAGACCTTACGGTATTATTACCCTAGACAGGACACCAGTGACCGAGAATTGAAAGTGCAGAAAACAAGGAAACTTACCGTGTGTTCCCGAAACAAGGAATATTCTGCAAATTTGCTTTCTTTCGTCTTCACTTATCCCCTTTCCCAGCGACGATCCCGCAGAATTTGACCGGACTTTGACGATCGAGACACGGTACAGGAGTAGTGTTAGTCCTAAGCCCAGACAACAAAGGGGAAAGAGAGTGAAAGTGAAGGAGAAAAACGTAGCTCAACCGATCAACAGACTTTATATTCCTATCCTCCATTGGACACCAGAGCGATCTAAGATGGTGGATTGAGTTGAATCACGGTTCAGTAGTCAACCTGCAGCGGAACGCAACATTAAATAGAAAAAAGGAAGCTAAGCCAATATAAATACCCACAAAAATGAATGGAGTACTTGGCAAGGGGAAGACGAAGATGGAGTATATGGAAGGGTTTACGGTCACATTGAACGTGGCGGAATAGGGCCGGAGGAAGGAGGGCGGGACAGCCATCGCGACGATGAGGACCGGTGCCCCGATGATAGCCGCTGGAAGGAAGCGAGACGACCGGAAAAGCCTCCTCTTGCGAAGTCACAGCTCCGATTTTGGGAGAAGTTTCTGGAGAGGGGAAGAGAAACGAGAGCGGGGAGAAGAATTAATAGGCCGCGAGACGGTATTGAGTACATACCTGATAGACTTGAAACCATGCACACTCAATTTCATCAGTCGGTCATTGTGGCGTCGAAAAGAGTGAGACCAAAGGAAAGAACTGACTAGTATCCATTGAGATTGCTTCGAACCTCACTCTCTATGCCAAGGACAACACCAGCAAGGGAGAGTGTCACTTTCGCCGAGTCCGAGCCCTGGTCTAAGGTAGTGGTGAGCGTAGCAAAGAGTACCATTTCGGGGTTCGCAAAATGCAAGTTTACACGATCCCCGTGCGAGGTGCTAACGAGACATATTTGTCTTGAGGCCACCTTCGAACAAAGAGTGTTTGATATTCGGCTCGGCTTGGGACTACAGACTGCAATTACAATGTTAGATAACGAGCGTAAAAGCACATAGTTTCACGTACAACTGTAGCATTCTACGTCCAAGTCACAATCTTGTCCGTGAGCAGATGTCATCCGTGGAGGCATGGAAGTGGGTTCCGCCGTTACAATCGTCTCAAGTTGACGCCCTTCGTATAGTCTCAGTAACAGTCTTCTTTGCAGCAGTAGGGGCAGTAGGATTGGCTACTGCGGAAGCAGGTGTCGTTGTCGAAACCGACATAAGATGTGGTGCGGATTCGGCCATTTTTTTGCTTGCTATTAGCGAGTGGTGGCTCGGTTTCAAAGGTACGTGTGGGTATTCTGGTGCATATTCATCAGGGATTGTTTCGGTACGACGCCATGAGGTGCCAATGCGGTGGATGTACGTCAAAGCAGCCCATAGAACAAAATTTTTGATTCAGTCGTTCGTCGCCGAGCAATGGGTTTTCTAGAGCCAAAGTGGCATACCGTTGTGGTTGGTATGGGGGGAGCGTGAGTGAAGGGKTTTTTTTTTCGTTCACGACCAGGCAACAGTACTCCATATTCCAGTTACATAGAGAAAAGGGACTACGCTAAGGAGGGCTTATAACAGCAATGATGGCAGATTTTCGTCACGCCAGCGATCCAGGGCGACCGCCGGTCCGCATTGTTTGGTCTGCAAGTGGTGACCAAACAACGCGCCATCGACGCGCTGGGCTGACGCTCATTCAAATGAGCATTCTTTCGACGCCTACCACACACGTCCGCCATCCAGCACCTTCGCATCGTTAGACTGGCTTGCCTCTCAGACGCCGGCTGGCCATGATGGCGTACCGGTCTACTGGCCCCCAGGCAAAGCACAAGGACCACGTCCCACATGTATCCTTGTCTCTCTCCGCGACCGCGACCGACGAGATCGGCGCCGAAGCCACCTCGTCCAGCTTCCACTCCCTGATATCTGGCTTCAGCTCACCGCACCAACAAGGGTATAAAAACGTCATAGCACCCTCAGTGTTTGCATCATTGCCGCTTCGAAGGATGTCCCCACCTCTGGACCGAAGGGATTGCCCCGAACCTAGTACATACGACCCATCGTTCCCGTACCAATCTGGAAATCTGGGTTTTGGAGATACGGGCATGTGCACAAAGCTCTCGTAGTTACTGACTGGTAAGCGCTTAAGCCGTTTCAAACGAATAAATATGTACACTAATGTCAAGGATAACTCATGATCAAGTAGGGGGCGACCCTGGGCCACTCCCGGTCACCATCTCGAGCCATGGCTCCACTCGCTTACGCCATGTTGTGGCTTCGTACGGTAAGACATGCCTCCCGAACAAAGCGCGAGTGAACCACTCAAGGAGTTCTTTATGTCCCACCGCGTCGTCATTCTTTAGAGTCCGGCGGCCGTACCGACACCAAAGTGCAGTCACAACGCTGAACTTAAATTGAGCGAGTTTTGGGCGAGTGACCAATGCCGGTACCAGGAAAAGAATCATGTAATCTGTCGCTTCCTCGCACAAACGACCTGTTTCAGGTTTGAGAATGGGATCGAACTAACACTGGTAGGGGAGTCGTGGGACTGAACGCACCGTCCGAGATGAGGCGAGTGAGTAACTCAACGTGACCCGCAAGTGCAGGGTTGTCAGAGCTGAGGGCCATAGAAGTTACGCGTCGCGTGATTTTTTGGCGGACTGAAAGCGTGACCAGTAAACGATCTGGATCTTTTCCCTCGAAAGTAGTTCCTTACCAGCAGGATCTTGCGACATGAGCGAGAGTAAGGCTGACACAGATGGTCTCAATCGTTCAATTTGAAGCAGGGACATAAACTTCGTTGCCCAGGGTGTAGTTTGCTTGAGGACGGGGCTAACGGTCGCGGTCGACCGTTCTGGCTGCCCTTCTCCAACACTCTCCAATGCTAGGGACAAAAAATGGGTGAGTGACTAGAAGCAGTACTAGGTTGGCATATACCTACAACTAGGCCCCGATAATAGGGCTACGAGCAACTGAATCGCAGTGATGCGTGTTTCTCCAGCCCCGTCTGTGTCATCGAATGCCAATTGTATGATCTCTGGTATGGCTGATTCAACGATCCACGGCTTTGAATTGGCTTGGAAACCAGTTGAGCATATGGTAAATGGTCACCGCTTTGGTATGACTTACAATGCCTTGGATACAGTTTCGAAAGGATTTCGATAGCCGTTTGACGAGCAGGTAATGATGTGCTTCGCAGCATCGGGGTCAAGGCGTTGACGATCCTAGTAGCAGCGGTACTGTTTGCGATCGGAACTGCAGCACGCGGTAAGTGTCGTAATCGAAAGTACAATGAATTGCGTAGGGGTATTTACGGGAATCAGCAAGTTGCAAAAGGATAGCCTTCCTGGCGGGTGTGATCGTTGTTGCAACTGAAGGAATTGCGGTGAAGACGTCGGGACTGAGTTTCGCTGTTCCCGTCATCAGCAAGTCTTGCTAAATATCAGGATGTGCTGACTCACTCTCTGGAGTGGAGATCGTCAAATTACCGAAGAGAACATTTTTCACACTTTCACTCAGGTTTTTATCTCCTTCGACCAAAACAATCTTCAACAATTGAGGGATCGAAGGTGAAACAATACCACTGAACCGATCTACGAATCATGTTACACTTGAAGCGTTGTAGGAAACTGAGGAGACATTACCAGGCGTGTTACCCTGGGTCAGGATGTTCACAGCTGACACTGCGTTTCTACGACCTCCGGGGTTTTCTTGATCCTTCAAGGAATTGTCAATAACCTTAGACAAAGACTCTTTGATGGCTTCCCGGAATCGGGAGGTTAGAACGGCTGGATAATTGAGTCAACGTGGAATGTTACGCCCAAGACATTCAGACTGGCGTACGATCGTTAGTCTCATAAACCGACTTCAAAACGTGCAGGGCAGCACTTCGCAAGGTGTCTTCATCATCTTTGATCGCGATATCCGCTAATCGAGAAATGATCGCCGCATCGCCTGTGGGAAGGAATGAGGCAGGGAAGAGGTAAGATTGCTCACAATACACGCACTATTCCGTCCCAAGAGGTTTTCGTATATGGACTGGGTATGGGTATCACCTTTGCACCGATTTGAACTTTGTGTCAGGACAATCAACATCTAAGCTTACTCACCGTGACCATGGACACATCCGATTAGACGACCAAATAAATTTATCGTGGCTAAACGGGCGTTGCGCCTCGCCCCGGGTTTGAGAGCTAATTCGACGGCTCGAGGCATTATGATGTCGATCTGATCGGGGAGTCTTACTGGTCTGGCGATTAATAACTTCCAGCTGAAGCTCAGGGAAGAATAAATCACCTTCATTCCGAAATAGGGAATATAGCGCATCCTGAGATTCGAAATCAGTCTTGCTGGTTTTCTCCTTGATCGCCACTTCAATGAGGCTAGGCAAGGGTTGGAATTCAACTAAAATGTGATGTTTGAGTTTGATCTGCCAGTGATCAGTACAAGCCGTTCCCACCGAGTAACAAGATTATCTGAATCCACTGTTGATGTCGCTCTATGTGTCGTTCTTCTGGCTCAGGCGGTGCTGTAATCGTTTTCAATACCAGTTCAGCACGGTCTGTCAAGGCTTTGTCGCCGAGTGCAGAAACAAACTGTGTCCCTAATTTCGCTGCACTTGATGCCCTAAACTTGGCTTCAAAAGCTATTCAGTTTGGAAGATGTTGAATATCCAAGTTGCACCATTACCATCGTCGATAAGGTCTCGTAATGCCTTCATCGCATCAGCCTGAACATCAGGATCATCGTCCTTAATCACCGCATTGAAGAGCCCATGGAGACCGATAAATTTGGCTACAAGAGGGAGTTAGATTTACAGATAGACTTTGCTGCGCTTGTGCCCTCACCGTCTTTAACTTGAGTAGCAGCCAATTTGATCCAAGATTGACGTACCACCCTTTCGCCGTCCGTAAGGCCAGTGCTAAAATGCTTTTCCAGCATATTCATCGCATGTAGACGATATTTTTCTCTCCGCGATAGGCCCCAATCACTCTCTGGATCCTCGACTTCAACTAGACGCGAAAAGGTATTGAGGGCTGCGGAGCGACAGTCGTAGTCGGGATCTGATAGCGCCTGCCTCGAGAGTTTCTGGAGAACTTCGCTCGACAGTTCACCTGTAACCATCACGTTAAAGAGGTTCTTGGAACAAATAATTGGCGAATCCTACCATCTCTCAAGAGCCCCACCGAGGATAGCAACCGCATGTAGGCGAAGCGTATCCTCCAAGATGGGCTCTCGACAAAGTAATCGAAACTGTTGACAATGTCGTTGACTGGAATAAACCTTCCTACGTCGGCTGGTTGACATTTTGTTACTCCAGGAGGGTGTAGCCAGAAGGTGCGTGTACTTACGCAGCTTCGAGAGTTCGAATAGGGATTTGAGACAAGGGGATCGAACGTCAGTATCAAGGTCGTGCTTTGCTACTTGGAAAAGTATGGCTGGTGCATCTTGGACGTCGAGTGAGACTAGAGAAGTGGTGTGAGCATATAAGTGAAAAAGTGAAAGTCCAAGTCTTTACAGTGTGCAGCAATGATTCCAAGGATCTCGACCCAAGCCACTCGGCCGAACCAACCGACTTCGTATAGTAGTCTGCGTAGAGGCACCTTGAGTTTCGACTCGGGCATATAGTCCACCGCGTCTGTTCGTAGGAGCTGAGTCGAAATTGCCTTGTATGAAGGTGGATACTCACCATCGTCCTCACCCTCATTACCCTCTCCCCAAGGGTCCTGTGCATCTGAATCTGGTTCTGAACGTTCCAGAGTAGGTTTCGCTACTTTGATGCTG